>CAUIUS010000009.1:0-80000 GCA_961210405.1 Drosophila mercatorum
TGTGTGTCACATGTGTGTGTGTGTATGTTTGTCGTGTGTTGCATATTGCAAGCTGCAATTCACTCAAAAACTCTAAAACTCAATCTTCGCATGGATCTAGAAAATGCTTCTAAACGGGTTTCCCTTGAGCTTTGCTGCCGTTGCTGTTGTTGTTGTTGCCGTTATTGTTGTTGCTGTTGTTGTTGTTGTTGTTGTTGTTATCATTGTAACTGTGTTTATGTGTCAAACTGTTGGCAGTTATGCGATTCACTCACACACAGAGACACAGACACTCGAATGCACATAATGTAGTTGCCATGGCCAGAGAAATTTCTGAGTTGAGGGAGTTGAAGGCAAACGTAAAATTCTCATCATATGTTGCATGTGTTGTATGTGCCTTGTGTGTGTGTATGGGTGTTGTGTGCCTTGTGTGTGTGTGGGGAATTCAACGTTGTTCGTCTGTTTCGTGCCTAATGACATTTGTACATACAAGCAGAGGAAGCAGCAACAAGCTTGTGGGAGACGACAAGCAACCAGCAGCAACAACTCTGACAGCAGCAACAACTCAAGCAACAACAACTCAAGCAACAACAACTCGAACAACAGCAGCAAACAGATTTCAGATGTGAGAAAAGTGAAGCAGTGAAAACATTTAAAAAGCATTTGCTAATGTTAATCTATGCGAGCAACTAAGCAACAGCCAAGCAACAGCCGAGCAACAGCCGAGCAACAGCCAACAATTTGCGTATGCAGCAAAGATGAAAATAACTAAACAAAACAAAAAAAGGCAATTTAAACAAACATAAATTGAAAATGCACGGGCAAAGGGCTCAGGGATGGGGCCAACTGGCAAAGGCAGCCTGGCACTTGGGGCTTTCAATAAGCCCAACAGAGCGTGGCAATATTTCTTCTGCTGCTGCTGCTGCTCTTCTCTCTTTTTTTTTTTGCCAGTTTCACAAAAGGCCACGCCCACTGGGCACTGTAAATTATCGAGTTTATGTGGCAAAAATGACAACCAATATGCAACGCGCCCACACACACACACACACACACACACACGCCAAATATGGCAAAAGCACAACAAATGTGGCTATCAAGTGAACCACCCAACCCCCACAACCCTTTACTCCAACCCCTTTACATGCTGCAACTGACATTTGTTTGTTTGTTGTCCACAACAACAACAACCAACAGGCAGGCAGGCAAATTGGCAGGCGCCCATTGAGAAACGCGACACGCATTCGAAAAATGCATTTTTGGCCGCATGTGAAAATTTTGCATGAAATTGCGGTTTTTGGGGCGAGAGAGCGCGCTCCAAAGTTCTGGCGCCATTTTGCGCCGCAACAACAAATGCTCAAATATGTATGAGTGGATCTCTGTGTGTGTGTGTGTGTGTGTGTGTTTGTCTGCGTTGACAAGGACGATTTTTCCATAATTATTATGATGATGCTTGGCATTTGGCAAACATGCAAACAGCGAACAGACGCAGGGAGAGAGCTGAACTGAGCGCATAACGATGCCCAGCAGATGACCCATTTTATTGCCTGTGCATTTGCGGCATGCGTATGACAGTGGGCTGGGGGGTTGTGGAGTGGAGTGGAGTGGGCGTGGCTGGTTGGTTGGAGCACTCGCGACGACAAGCCATGGGGTAATTGTTAATGCGCGTTTATTACAGACAAAGTGCAGTGCGCGGCAATGGGCGCGATGCGAATTTATATATGAACTAGTTCCAGTTCAAATTAACTAGTTCCAATTCAAATGAACTAGTCGGTGATCAACAGAAAAGCGAACTTACTAAGCCATTTTCAAAAGAAGTTAAATTGTAGTCTGTAGTGAACTAGTTCCAGCAAAAGAACTAGTAATAAATGAGAATAGAATATGATATGGAACGAATCAAACAATATTGCGAAATACTGCACAGTTTAGAGAAAATGTTATAGAAGGCGGAACTAGTTCCAGCAACACTGTAACAAATGGGAACTAGTTCCGGTTAGGAATATCGCCATTTTGTTATCATATGCACATAAAGCATTTACCAAAATATAGTTCTTTGGAACTAGTTCATCAGACGAACTAGTTCATATGAGCTATGTAAGGAGTTCACTCAAATTGAATTGAATAAAGTTCAAATATTTCATTTTTATCTCATCCATTGATTTTCATTAACAAAAGTTGTTCGTCTGTCTCATGCTCGGAACTAGTTCAAGAAACTAGTGCACACAACCATATCCATATCGCATATCCAAGTGCGTGGTGAACTACGTGCCGTACATGACAATTGAATATCCCTGGCTGCCCGACTGTCTCTCTGTCTGGCCGGCTGTCCGGCTGTCCGGCTGGACCGCCTCGTTTGGGTTACGCGAGGAAGCTGTTGCTCGGCCTGCGGAACTGCGGAACTAGAGCACTTAATGGCAAAAGTTCAGCGCAATGCTTTGGCAATCGGAATACTCGAACGAAATAAGCAACGGAATGGAATGGTGGCTGTGGGGGGATGGCAGCATATAGAATAGGACATCATGGGCGGCAGCGATTCGGTTGCATGCGGCGTCTGGTTTTGATTTGAAAGACGTCAAAGTGCGGAATGCAGCCGGCGGACAACGCAACGCAACGCAACGCAGACCAAACCGGACGGACAGACTGTTGATAACTGTTTACTGCTTCCCAGTTGGAAAGCGGACAAACGTTGCGCTAATTATTGCGCATCATTGATTTTAGCTGAGCTGAAAATGTGCTGAAACAGGAGGCGCAAATGGGTAGCTTGAGCTATCAATGACAGCCACTGTGCGAGTGTGTGTGTGCGAGTGAGTGAGTGTGTGTGTGAGTGTGTGTGTGTGTTCTGTGTGTTTCAATTTCGAAATACAAGCTATGAGTTTGAGGCACATGTGTCTGTCTGTGTGTGCTAGCAGCTCGTTCGTTTGTCATGAATGAAATGAGCTTTTCTCGATGAGACGCCGATATTACGAGCCAACAAAAAAATACAAAAATAAAAAGAAGAAGATGACGAGAAAAATACTAAATGTGATGTGTGGCACATGAAATACGCTTTAAAAATATTGAGAGGGAATATGCTACATGAGAATCTAATATTATGTCAAAAGTTGTTCACTTTACTCGAAGAGTTTTTGAGTTATTCGCGCATGAAGAGTTGAAAATACTATAATAATAATATAATATCTAAAATAAAAACTAGTATTATATTTTATTATTATTATTAAATATTATACTATAGTATTTATATAATACTTCCAAGATTTCATTATCTAGATTTAAAGAACAGTCAAAAAGTGCCAGAAAGCTGAGTTCCCCATAGTTAGATCTTCACTCATTGCAGCTCACAGAGTTTCGTAGCTGTCAGCTTTGGTCTGTTACACTCTTGTTTAGATTGCACCAATGCCGCCGCCCATTAGCTAGCGTATAAATACAGGCCATAATGAGATTTTGTCGACTCCCCACATCTTCGCAACGTCGCTGCGGCAGCTCATGTTTACAGTTGATTAGGATTTTAGCCAATTACAATTACATTTGGAGCAGCTGCTGCTTAGCGACAGCCACAACAAACGATTTTCACTTTCTCGCTATTTTTTTTTTCTTTCTTCAAATATTTCTCTTTTAGCTTCATCTCTTTTTTTATGAAGTAATTGTGAGCGTTTGTTTATGTTTGCTAGTCGAGGCAGACTCTTTTTTTAGTTGCACTTTCTAATTTACTTTCATGCGGCGTCGATGCGTGAGAGCAGTCAGAGACAAAGTTCAAACAAAATTGTCACAGCTCCCAAAGTTATTAATTGGATTTCATAAGCCTCGAGTCAAACTTTGAAATACTTTTTCTGGCTTCATTAGAAATTGGGAAAAAAAAACTTTGAACCACTTACATTAAAGGCCAAACAGTGAAAGGTTGCGATCGCCTATTAAGCACGGAACTTACCTAAAATGAGAAAGAGTTGAACAAATATTTCATAATTAATTGAGTGTTTAAAGATAATATCATATAAAATATATACGTAAGCTATCATTAGTTAATTAATTGCTGCAGGCGGAAGCAATTAACAGCTCTGGCGAAGTTATAAAGCCAATCGAATGAGTTGAGCAATGGTGCGATCCATCAATATTTCATGAATTCACAAATGTCATAAGGAAATACTTTGATAATCTATCATTTCTATCATCGTGTTGAAATTCATTAAAATATGTCAGAAAATCAATCAAAATTTAATTAAATATATATTTAATTATAAATAAATACACTATTTTGTAATACAAATTTTATGGTGAATGTCAATCAATTCATTTGATTTAATTGATTAAGTAATCATTTTGTATTGTAGACAAAGTTTTTTATAATATTATACATCAATAAAAAATATATTTAAGAGAAATATTTAAGGCAAATAAAAAATTTAAATATTAATAAATACTATTTCCACCTTTTTTTTGATTTATTATTAATTTATTATAATTTTTATATTTTATTTATTATTTATTAATTAGTTAAGTATTATTTATTTATTATTCATTTAATTTTTATTTATTATTTATTTATTATTTATTTATTTCTTATTTCTTATTTATTTATTTATTGTTGATTTATTATTTATTTATTTATTTATTATATATTTATTTACTATTTATATTTTATTTATTATTTATTTAATTTGTATTTATTGTTTATTTATTATTTATTTAATTTTTATTTCTTATTAATTATATATTTATTATTCATTTATTTATTTGTTATTTATTTATTTATTTATTTGTTATTTATTTATTATATATTTATTTATTATTTATTTTTTATTTATTATTTATTAAATTTGTATTTATTGTCTATTTATTATTTATTTATTATTTATTTAATTTTTATTTATTGTTTATTTATTATTTATTTAATTTTTATTTCTTATTAATTATTAATTATATATTTATTATTTATTTATTTATTTGTTATTTATTTATTATTTATTTATTTATTTGTTATTTATTTATTATATATTTATTTACTACTTATTTTTAATTTATTATTTATTAAATATGTGTTTATTGTCTATTTATTATTTATTTATTATTTATTTAATTTTTATTTCTTAATAATTATTTATTTATTTATAATTTATTTATTTATTTGTAATTTATTTATTGATTTATTATTTATTTATTTTTAGGTATTTATTAATTTTAATCGATTTATTTCAATTAGATTTTTTTAAGTTTTTATGTTTTTAAACAAAATTTGAAGCTTTTTAATTGTTTTTTTATAAATATGCAAATTTTTTAATTTACCAATATTTAAAAAAAAAATATATTTTCTTTTAATTTGATTTAAATAAATAACATATACATTTATGTAATTTTTTCCTTTCTTTCTGTATAATATAGTATTTGTTTTGCACATAAAAATCGGCTTAATAATGAATATTAAAGCACTTAAAAGCCTTTGGGGCACATTTAGCTCTTTTCAAGCTATTCTTAGCCGCTTTCAAGCTATATTTTACTGCATTTGGCATTCACAGTTTGTTGATTATTTGTTTTTATAACGAAAAGCATTCGCAAAGCCTTTTCACATACCAAAAACAATAAATAAATTCAATTGGAAATATAATTAAATTTGTTGTTTATTTACGTAGTTTTTTTTTTGCTTTTCATTTCATTTCGTCAGTCTTTTTAGAATTTGAATTTTATAGTTCAAACAAAGTGCTAAACAGAGTTTTAGTCACGTGGCAATATAATTGCATTTTTCCTGCTTTAAATACGTCTCTCTTCAGCCCCTCCACTCCTCGCTTACCCACATGCTTGGCCATACACAAAAAAGCAATTTACCAGCAATTTTCCCAATCAAAAAATGTGAAGGCAAAAAACAAACCGGCAGAGAAAACCAAAAACAAGGGGAAGCTTATAAATAGCCTGCGACGGAACCGAGAGAGTGAGAGAGAGAAAGAGGAGAGAGGGGGGTGGGGGGGGGGGGCCAAGTTGAGGCTGCAACAATGCAACTGCAGCTCCACTTTGTCTCACGCCCCAGCGGCAAGTGCCACCCGCTTTGCGGTACATTCCTCAATCAATTTCGCTGGCTGCTGCAACTGGATCTGGCTATGGCTGCTTCTTATTTACTTTGCATTAATTAAACATGCTGCCACCTACTACCGAACTCCCCCTCCCCCCCTTCTTTGTACTGGCAAACCCCGGACGTACAGCAACAGCAACATCTGCAACAATCTTCGTTTTATATGTCTGTCGAGACGCACGTGCAGCAGTTCCAGCACCCTCTCTCGCTCTCTCTCTGTCTCTCCCTGGCTCATCCGCATTCGTCTCTGTCAAGTGGCAGCGCATCAGCTGCAGCCCAGACCCTGCCTATCCCCCTCTCTGCCCTCCCTCTGCCCTCCCTCTCTCCACCATCTGTGCTCCACACAGTTTGTCATTGTAACAATTTCAATGTTTCGCTTGTCAATTTCGCTGCTGCTGCGGCTGCATCCTCAGCTAATACAGCTGAAAACTCCAGCAGAAAGGGGGCTGGCCAAAGGGGCGTGGCACAGCAGTACCCACCTGAAGACTTAGACTAATGGCACACTCCCCCCCTGCACCCTCCTCCACCTCCTCCTCTTCTTCTTTCCACTCTACTCTCAACTGCATTTTCTTAATTTTTCACTTTTTGGTTTTGCCTTGAGAAAATTGTCAGCCACTTAAAAGTTGTTGAGTTTTTCGAGTTTTCCGCATTTTTCCCGAAGAAAATGCTGCTTCATCATCATCTCTTTAATCATCGGCTTGATGGGTTTTAATTGCTTTACCTTGACATTTCGTGGCAAGGAGTCGCTGGTTAGAGAACTTTTTATCAAGAAGGCGCGAATTAGTTTTTGGATTTTCCAAAGGAAAAGCTGCACCGGGAAAAGCCAGCAGCTATGAAAAGTTCAAGTTTGGCGATAAGTTCTCATTCGTATTGACATCTGTCCATATAAATATCTATATTTAGCTGTTTGCTCTAAGCAAAGCGTGGGTAAATTTCGTTAGACATTTTATGATTGCAAGAAAATTTCACTTTCTCGTGTGGAAAATGGGCGAGAAAAGGGAAAACTACTAGCATTTTGTGAACTAACTACTTATAAATTTATTTAAATACGAAAAAATATAAAAATAAATATGTTTAAAAAAAATATATATATATATTATAAATTTATGTATATATTTTTTAAAAATTAAAGAAATATGTATAAAATATATATTAAATAATTTTAAAAATATATAAATACATACTGAAAAAAGGATTTTTTTATATTAAAAAAATGGCAATTCCTAAAAATTAATTATTATTTTAATTACATTTTTCAAATAAAAAAAATGCATACAATATATATTAAATTTAAAAAAAAAATTATAAAATATATATTAAATTTTTTAAAAATATACATAAATAAATAAATACCTTTTAAAAAAGTATTTTTTAAAATTTATTTAAAAATATATAAAAATTAATTATTATTTGAATTATATTTTTCAAAATTAAAAACAAATTTATAAAATATATATTAAATAATTTTTAAAAATATATAAATAAATACTAAAAAAAAGTATTCATAAATATATAATATTATAAATTAATAATAATTATTATTATTGTTTATTTTCTTTTAATAACATAAAAATGCTATAAAAGGAAAATTAAAATTATATTTTAGTATTATGTTTTATCTCAAAGTTTTGTATTTATTAAATTCATAATTTCAAGCTTTTCTACTCTTAAGATAAAGTAAGAAAAAAGAGAGAGAGAGAGAGAGAGAGAGAGAGAGAGAGAGAGAGAGTTATAGAGTGAGCCAGGCAGATAGAGATAGCGAACGAACTCAGCTGTTCGGAAGATTCTTTGGCTGTCGCTGCTGCTGTCAGCGCTGACTGCACCGCAGCTACGTGACTTGCGCTTGATTTATAACGGCACACAGCGAATGGCATAAGCAAATAAAATAAATAAATAGAAGAAAAAGAGGGAGACGAAGAAGATGAAGGGGTGAAGAAGTGGGGGGCAGCGAAGTAAATTGTTTGCAAGCTTAACGCACAACAAACTCTGTGTGTGTGTGTGTGTGGTTGGCCGTTGGCCCCACTGTGCGGTGCGGCATGTTTAACCCGCGATGCTTAAAAACTCATTAGCAGCGCTGTTTTGCCCCTTTTGCTGTAGCTGTAGCTGTCGACTGCAACTTGTTGCGCCGTCCATTGGTCACGCCCGCCCACACACAGCGAGAAACCGCAAACACAACAGCTGCCCGACTCCCGACGAGTTGGGCAACTTTTCTCGCCCTTTTGCTTGGCAGTTTGTCATGCTTGATCCAAAATCCACTTGTCAGATGCAGGCGACAGACAGTTCGAGTCGCCACAAAAAAAAACTACAACACATGGGCAAGAGGAAGAAGCGTTGAAGTAAGCGCCACCAGCGCCACCAGCGCCCCGTCGACTTATGAGTGTCACAACAAAACTATTTATTTTGCTTTCTCTGCCCCTCGCGCAGAGTGTCATCTAAATGGCACGCCCCGGTGCTGCCTGCCCACCGCCCTCCATTTCACTTCATTTCTTTAAAACGGCATTGAAATTAAATTGTCTGAAGCAGAAAGAAGACAGAAAAGCGACCAGCGACAGGAAAATGCGGAAAATTGTGCGCAAAGAAAAATTGCGGCAAATGCTTTTAATGTTGATCTTGGGCTCGAGCTAATGATTGCACAAATTAAATGACAGCGAAGACTTCTTTCATATAATTGAAATATTTTCAAATTGAAAATCGAATCAAAATTGAATTTTCTCTGCCTCCTACATTACACGAGTCCATATATATATACACATATATAGATAGATGTTTGTATGTGTATAAGAGCTGTTCTTGAGTACACAAAGCATTTGATTGTTCAAATGATCCTAAGGCGGAAACATGTGTTTATTTTTAGTACAAGGGAGAGCAGTGCTTCTAGCTGCTCTATAAATATGTAAATTCCATTGGAACTTGTGAACGAATTTATTGAACTGGCGCAGATACTCTAATTGGTTTAGTTTTCTATACACATATGTATAAGAGTGATTTCCAATTGATTAATTTTCCTTTTAGTATGAGAGTGGAGGAATTTGGGAATATTTCACTGAAGTATATGTTGATTGGTGTAGGAGTTCTATTGGCATAAGATATAAGGGTGTTCCATAACAAGAAGCTCTTAAGTATTCAGCCTTATAATAATATAAGACGAAATCAAAGGCAATATAAGAGTGAAACACATAAGTCTAAAGAAGTTGAGTCTTATATAGCTATAGAGCTAAACTTCTTCAAGTCTTATATTTTTATAAGACACAGCTAGTTGGACCTTATATTCAAATTACATCTATAGTCTTATACAAATATAAGAGTCGACCAAACGAACTTAAAGTTGAGTCTTATACCCTTACAAGAGGAAGATTAGTCTTATATTGTTATAAGACTAAGGAAGACTAGTCTTATATTATTATAAGACTGGGTAAGACTAGTCTTATATTGTTATAAGACTGAGGAAGATATAAGAATTTATATTATTATTAGACTGAGGAAGATTAGCCTTATATTGTTATAAGACTGAGTAAGATTAGTCTTATATTGTTATAAGACTGAGGAAGGTAAGTCTTATACAGGTATAGGGTAGATATGGTATAAAAATATGGCCCAAAATGAGGCGCAACTGATGTAACTTTCATCTTATAAAAATATAAGACCAAGCCAAATGAGACTGAAGACTTCTAAGATTATTAGACTACTTCAATTAGTCTTATAAAGTAAGGAATTTTGGTCTTATAACAATAGAATATGTAGCCAATAGAGATTGAGACAGTCTCGTCTTATATTCTTAGAAGACGAAACTCACTTTAGTCTTATACTGAGGAAAACTGAGACAAGTTATAGCAATATAAGATGAAACCAAATGAGACTCAGGCAATTCAGTCCAATGACAGTGACATGTTAAGACTCATCCACTTTGAATCTCTCAACTTTATACTAAACAGAATATTTCCACAGATTCCAACTTCCAACTGAACAATCATATAATCGTTTCACATACATTATAATTAAAAGCCCACAACAGCAACCGTTTATTATTAAATATCAATCAATTTCGAAACAATTAAAGTTAATTTCCTGCCTGGCTCTGGGCCTAAAACCCATTAATTATGAGTGGAAAGGCGTGCAAAAACCTTTTCGATGCGAACACAACTGAATGAATCAGAGTCTCAAAGGCCCTCGAAAGCAAGACGTAATCATAGGCTGCTACAATTCATAAACAGATCATGCAAATAAAAGAGTTCAGCACGAAAATTTCTGGACAATAAAATTTACAAGCTGCGAGCAGCAGGTGAGAAACGTTTGCAACTGCGTCGATTGTTTGTGCACCTTTTGTGGCAGCTGCAACAAATGAAGTACAACTGCTCGACGCTTGTGTACTTAGGTGTGTTTCTATGTGTGTGTGTGTGTAGGTCTGTGGCAATAAACCCAATTCGAGTTCATAAAGTGCATACAACATTTGAATGCTGTTGCTGTTGCTGTTGTTTACTGCGGCTTTCTCCTAACTGAATGTTGAGCAAGCCGCCGGAGTTCATTTGAAATTTGTAACTAGCCGCAAATGAAGCGAATGAAACAAAAAGAATCGAGTTGAAAGGGAGTGCACGACTAGAGAATACCCGGGAAGAGCAGAGATATACTAGAATATGTCTAGTGTATAGGAAATGTGTGTCAGCTGGAAGTTATGTATGCTGAGATCCTAAGTTTGATATCGATTTCATGGAAAAAGTTATCGATAACAGCAAAATAAAACTATAACTACACAAGCTATAGGCAGAAGTATGCCCAGATAGAGTCTAAATCACAAGTTTACTAACTTCACTTCAAGCAAGAGCCTAGATATGCTTCAGCAGTTAGATCTTTATCGATATATAAGCAAAAGTTATCGATAACTGAGCAAAAGTTAAATATATGCTGCTTCTAGCTGCTCAGTTGTTGAGCCTGGTCCAAAATATATATACAAATGTAATTCAGCCACGCCTACTACCGCCCACCGCCTGCCAACACAGCCAATATGCCCTGCTCAACACATTTGCCAATGGGCACAACCGCGTATAAAAGCTACAATACGACACACTTAAGTGGAGCACCTTAAATTTGTTGCCTCACGCTAATTAACCGGCAGGTGCCAGAGAGAGAAAGGTAGAGAGCCAGTGAGCGAGCGAGCGAGCGAGAGAGAGAGATGGCGAGAGGTGCGTGTGTTAAAGAGCAGTCGCTGACATTCAGCTGTCAGCTAAGCGGCACACGCCCATAAAACCAGCTATACCCAAACACCCAGTACCTACACGAGCCCCTCTCCCTGGCCCCCTCGCTCTCTCTCTCTCTCTCTCTCTTTAGAGTTCCACAGATATTTACATAAAAAATATTTCAATTTCAATGTGCCACAAAAGAGAAAAGGCAACAAAAGCAGGAATAATATTTTTTTACTATTGCTGCAAACAATAAAACAAAAAGCAGAAGAAGCAGCAACAATTTCAACTACGAAACATTCTGTATATATATATATATTTATATATATATAAATTTTTATTGAGAGAGCGCACGAAATTATGAGCGCAAAAAATATTTGTACAATGAATTAATTAGCAGCATAGTGCAATATGCTCTCTTCTCCGCCTCCTCTTTTGATAGCCCTCGCAACTTTACGATAGATCGTAAAGGGGAGCGAAAGAAAAAACAGACATTTATACCATGAAAACCATGTATCTGTGAAGTGCTCTCTGGAGTACCCCAAATGTTGCCCAATAAACATTAAGAAACTAATTTGAAAATACATTTTTTAACTACTTTCATTATTGCATTAAAAGAAATTCATTATAAACAAATATTGTTGTATAATGGAATAGTGAAAAATGTTTTTTTTTTTAATCTACCAAAATTGAGAAGAATTTTATAAAAAAATTAAATTAAATTAAAGTAAAATAAATAAAAATAATATAATATGTATTTAATAATTTTTCATATTTTATATAATTTTTGTAATTTATATATTTTTATTTTATATTAATATTATATTTAAAATTTATTTTTTAATAATTTTATATTAAATTTAATATTTTTTATTTATTATTTTATATTTTATATTTTACATTTTGTATGTGATATTTTATTTTTTATTTTTTATATTTTACATTTTATTTTTTATTTTTTATATATTATATTTCATATATTATTTTTCACATTTTATTTTTTATATTTTATATTTTATATTCTATATTTTACATTTTATATATTTTTTATATTTTAAATTTTATATATTTTTTTATATTTTATTTTTTATATTTTATATTCTGTATTTTACATTTTATATATTATTTTTTATATTTTATATTTTACATTTTATATTTTATATTTTATTTTTTATATTTTATATTTTATTTTTTATATTTTATATTTTATATTTTATATTTTATATTTTATATTTTATATTTTATTTTATATGTTTAAATTTTTATATTATAAATTGTATATAATTTATTATATATTTTATATTATTTATTTTATATTTTATATTTAAATTTTTAAATGTTTTTTAAATTTTTAAATTTATTTTTTATACATTTATATATATTTTTCATTCATAAATTGAGCATTGATAATTTATCAATTTAAATAGAAATTTTTATTTGCACACAAAGCTCAGATAAGATAGTAAAGCTACCTATGTACATATGTTTCTCTATAAATATCAATGAAATATATCTTTCTTTATATTTCATTCTGTTATAGGGGCAATATGCATATTTCTGTTTACCTATTCATATAATCTTATCAGCATGTAAATAGTTCTATTAAATTGTTCACCGACTTTAAGGCGCTTATCTTTTTGTTATCAAGAGCGCAAAGCAAACCAGAGAAAAAGTCTCCTTTTATCAAAAGTCTCTTAAGCAAATTGAATTGCTTTGACAGCAGTTTCCAATAGAATTGAGAATTCTCTCAGCTCATCCCAGCTGGCAGTACTGAGCAGCTGTTCCCAGCTGAGAGCAGTATTCGATTCAGTATACAGAGGTGTTTATATGGCACGTTTTATGAACTACTATTATAGCCTAAGCCTTTTGTTGTCTGCACAGGCTATAAATAGCTTAAACGCCTTTCAAGCTGCTCATTAGGGGCATTACCTCAGCTGACATAAGCAAATTCCATATTTTATTAAATGGAAATATGAATAAACCTCATCCATAAACAAAAGCAGCCAAGAAGCAAAGTTGAAAAGATGCAAAGAGACAAATCTGTGGCTTGTTTTCAAATATCAATGAGCAAATGCATAAATAAATTCTAAATAAATTATTGACAAATGGCAAAAATGCGCATTTGATATTGTTGTTAACATATATATAGATATATATAGAAATATATGTATGTCTGTGTCTGGCATAAATAAATAAATTAATATGTTTATTGTTGGCATTTAAAGGGTACAATTGGCTGGCAAATGGCAGGCGGATTGCAACGATTGAAATATATACGCTTTATCAAATATTCATGTAAACATGACAAACAAAAAAGTGCAGCGACAATGCCGCTATAAACCTGTGTAAAATTAATTAAAATGCATCCCATTTATAAAATTTAAAATGTCATTTTTATTATTGTGCTAGGCAGCCTCTGCTGGGCAAATCGAGGCGTGGCAATCAGACGCGCACAAATAACATAATAATTGAAATTAATTAATATTTAATATGCTGCGCTGAGCACCAATTGAACGCTAGATGGCGCAAGCACGCACTTACTCTCCCTCTCTCTCTGTCTTTATAAAATGAATATTTAATATGCTGCACTTCACTATTAAACGCTAGATGGCGCTACGCACAACATTGCCATACACCCCCCTTTCTCTCTCTCTCTCTCTCTCTCTCTAGCTCCTTCGCTGCGTAATTAATTTGCCATTAAGTATGTGCAAAATTAATGAAATGATTTGTCACACGACATTCGCAAACTGACAGCACGAAATCCAATTGAGTATGCTGTGTTAATCAAGTTCTTCAAGAGTTGATCCCAGCAACACCCAAACCCAAATCGAATCATCATCAGCTGCCACAGCTACTGCTGCTGCTGCTGCTGCTGGCTAATCAAGCGTGGCAAAAACGCTAAAATACATTGATTTTGTGGCACTATTAAGCGCATTTCGAATGCCCAAGAAGCACGCAAACAACAGCCAGGCGAGGATGAGGGTGGCCCACGACGTCGCATGTCCTTGACATATGAGCAGAGCAGACAATGCGGGGATTATGCTGGTTAGCTGGCGAGATAATGGCCATAGATAGCACGGCCCTAGCCAAAGTCAAAGACCAGATTGAAATCAAAGGGCATATCGATGACTCGCTGCTGCTGCTGCTGCTGCTGCGGGTGGGCAGCATCAGCTGCTAATGGCCATTGACATAATTACGCAAAGTAGTTGCCAAAGGTAGCGTTCCAATACATATATATATATATATATATATATATTCCTAAACCTATATCTCTATATATACATATAGCAGCCATTGACGGCGCGAAAAGTTTTTAAACTTATTACCGCAAACGCCTTACAGTTAATACACTTAACATTCAGGCGAAGGCGAGGACTGCTGCCCGCCTAGGCAGCGGGCTCAGGACTTTAAGCAGCCAGCCTGCGGCAACGACTTTAAAATTTATTGCCCAACACATTTAGGCAAATGTTGGGCATATTATCCTCACGCACACACACACACACACACACTTGGGCTTAAAGCGAGGGCCGTTAAGCACGTTTGCGAAACTAAAGTCATTTAACTTGAGGCTAAGGTGCATGTTAAGTTTAAGCTTCGTGTGGTTTGGCAGCCAAAAACTTTCTTGAACTTTATTCACTTTTTCTTATGGCATATCTAAAAAGTGCATTGCAAAGCTCATGTTAAATTTAAACTTAAGGCTTTGGATGGGTTTTTTGTATAGGCAAACTTTCTTTAAGCTATATAGCTTAGAGTGTATTTTTGTATGATATGATTACAAGTAGCAAGACTTGTATTGCAGTTATCTAAACCTCATTGTAAAGCTCATGTTAAATTTAGGTTTTCTGTTTTAGAGTTTCTTTTCATATAAATAAACTTATCAATATTAATTTCCATATTTATAAAGTAAACACATATTTAACCTCATGGCAAAGTTCATGTCAAATGTAAATTTGAAGTTTAAGCGGAAGCTTATATAAAAGTGAACTTTATGTCAGGTATGTATACTATTTCTGCCTGTAGAATTGCTACAGTCTCTTCCATTGGAACCTATTCAAGCTCATTATAAACCTCATGTTAAAGTACATCATTAAGTTTGCTTTACATGCCCAACTTTCTTTTCGAAATTTACATAATTTGTATAAATATTTATTGTAGTATTACAGCTAGAGAACTCCCTTAACCTAATTGTAAATTGAGCTTTAAAGTTTTCCAAATTTCCGACGTTTTCTTTAAATATTTAAATTATTGGAGTATTACGAGAAGAAACCCTCGAATTGGCACTCGCTGCGCGTGTTAGTCATTGCAAATAGAGAATTTTGTAGATTGAGTGTGTGTGTGTGTGTGTGTGTGTGTGTGAGTGGAGGAGAGGGAGCAAAGCGTTGTGTTTATAGGGTCTTGGATCTTGGGTCTAGGGTTTTTCTGTTTAGGGGCAAGCCAAGTTGGGCTAGGGCAGCGTGTAATGAAAATTACATGCGCCGCAGGCCAGGCTGCAAAACTTCTAAGCAGCAGCGGCAGCAGCAGCGGCAGTCGACAGCAGTTTTCCGGGCCAAATGTTTGTCGGGGGCCAACCGAAGAACTTGCAGAAGAAGCAGACAGCAACCACACACACACACACAGACACACACACACAGGGCAACAAAAGCGTAAACCTCACGACTGTTTGACTTGTGTTTGTTTGTCCTTGAATTTTCCTTTTGAAAAGCAGACGCCACAGCAACCATTTGCCCTCCCTTGCCCCCCGCCTTGCCTTGCCATGCCTTCAGCCCATCTCTTTAACCATTCAGTTATTATTACAAGCACATTTTCATTGCCTTTCTGCGTGATTCGTGGAGCTGCGTCGCGGGTTGCTGGCTTTTGCTGGCGCCGTCAACCATTGGAATTCCTTTGTATATATACAAATCTGCGTATATATATATATGTATATACATAGTGTCTTTATGTATATTTTGTTAAGGCAGCCCCAAATTGATTTTCCCTCAGCTGCGCTTAACGGCGGCATTCGCCAACAGCTTTTGGTTTTGGCTCAGTTGTCAATTGAATGATTGCGTTTTATTTGCTTTACTTTTACAATTTTGCAATCGCAGCATCGTCACGCCCCCTGCTATATATCTATATATATATATTGCCTCAGTCATAGCCCCGCCTCCCCGCTAGTCAGCATCATTTGTCAGCGCGTTCGAAATTTGACAGGTGATTAGCGTGACAAACATTTTCGAGGTGGCCAAAAATTTAATATAAATCAGGAGCGAGAGAGAGAAAAATTGGCAGGGAAATTATCTGAGAATATGCTGAATATTTTGGAAATTGCTTTAAGAATTTACTTGGATTTTTATTGCAATGATATATTCATGATATTCAAGATATAACTCTTTATCTGCTTATAGCTGTAAACTTAGTTTATTGAGTAATTGAATTTAACCATGATCTATATATTTTGATTTCTTTTCAATTGATTTGAAGTTTGCCTTAAGATTCCCTGATTGAATGAAGTCTTTCATGCCTGAAACTTCCTTCAGTGTTTTATCTTACTCTATTTAGATATAATTTACAATTCTTATCACATTCTAGCTGAGTTCTCATCTCATTGCAAGTTCTTTACTCTTCACTCAACTTCTTTTATTATCATTTTTGATTATCCAATTACAACCCTTCCCATATATCATTTGCCCACTATGCTTTGTCCTATTTCTCATTTGTATATATCTCCATCTGCATCAGTTGCTCATTTATGCCGTTCCACAATTCTCATATTTCACTTGGCAAGTTTTCTATATATTTCGAAATATAATTCTTTTTGCTTTTTCAAATTTGTTCTGCAATTAATTGCATTCGCGCCGGCAGACAAACAGGCCCCAGGCGCCCACAAGGCAACCAACCCCCCCGTGACCCTCGGCTTAAAACCAACAAAATGAGCATTTAGCATTTTGGATTTGTGAAACGCCGAAAGCGAAATGCACACGGGGCAACAAAAACAATCTAAAAGCCAACGGCTAACCCTTGGAATCACGGCAGCTCCTAACCCGCTCTCTAGCCACCCCTACCCCAAACTCAGCCACCCTTTCTCCTTCTCTCTGACACGTCTCCCCCTGCTACACGCTAAACGAATGCAATTCGTCGTTTCGTTACTTTTGCTTGGTTTCTCAAGCATATCAATTCACTTTTGCATCCCCTGCAGGGGGTAGCTACAGTTGCTGCTTCTTTCTCTTCTTCTACTTCTTCCAGCTGTCTGTCTCTGTGCTAAAGCAACAAAGCAACAACAACAACAACAACAAATTATACAAAATGAACTGTAAACCTTTGTTTTTGTCAGCAACTGTTAAATCTGAGCAGAGGGTTGCAACAATAGCAACCCCTCCCCCAGGTATTGCCGCGTTACGCCCATGCAAAGGAATAAAATAAAATTTTACGCTATGCAAAACATTTTTCTAATCAAACATTCCATTTCATTTGTTGAGAAGTGTCCATAGCGGGGGTTGGGGTCTGCCCGGGCCCCGGGGGGTGGCTTTCACCCTATGACTGTGAACTGCGACTGGGGCCCGGCTGTGTCTCAAGTGTAAAATTCATTTGCATTCACAGTTGTCACTTCGCACTGCCGACCCACACCGAAACACCCCAGCCACCCCATGCCCAACCCCCAGCCCAGCAACCCTTGCTACCCGCAAAGCTAAAGACCAAATCCCGCTGGCAGTTTTTATGGTTTGCTAATGCGCATTTAGTCGGAATCAATTGATGAGAAATGCCTTAATAAATCAAAGCGAAATTTCCTCGATATATCGCCAACTACCCCATAACAGCTAGCAGCCCTTAGAGGGCCACTGACAGCCCAGGCAAGAGCTTTATTAATTTCACTAGCCAAAGTGCACTTCAAACATTTTTTTTTTCGGCTATAATTGATTTCACTTTGCACTCCGATACAATTTTTTAATGCCCAAACTTATGGAAACTGCAAAAAAGTTCAATTTATGCACTTTTTTTTATCAATAACTTTTTTTTTCTTCTTTCTGTTAAACATTTCTCGTTCGGCCATTGTTTGGCCGTTTGTTTTATTATATTATATATACCCGATATATATATATATAGAGAGAGGATATTTTTTTCGTGCACATGCAACGCGCAGAAATTTTCATTTTATTGAGCTTCATTGAAGCGCATAAAATTGCAATAAAAGTCTATTCATGCCATAATGCGAGTCGAACGAAAAAGCAACCCCCACACGCAGCCCCGCCCGCCCCAAATTCAAAAATAAATATACAACATTTTTGAATTATGAATGGAAATTTAAGTCCAATATGCGTTTAATTAAAAACTTTAAGCAGCCAAATGCGAATTAAGCTTCAAATTAAATAAAGGCGAACGAGGGAGGTGGGAGGGCTGGAGGCTGGCAGAGGGTGTATTGTCCGGAGTCCAGCTCTATAAAAATTGCTCAATTTTTGATTAATTTTTATCTGCTTCTTCTTTTTGGCTTTCACAATTCCCGAGTTCAACTCGCGGGGGTTAAAACAATTGAGCAGCCTCGGCGGCGGCAAGCGGCTGTGCATTAATTATGAAGAAATATGTTATTATTAATGGGTCCATGGATTACGAGTGCAGCGCGAGGGGTTAACGAGTTAACAAGGCTCGAAGAAATGCTAGGGAAAGTTCTGCTTAAGCTTGCAGCATGAAAATTCAGCTGCATAAAGTTGGAAAGTTCTCAAACTGAAGGAGTAGGTGTGCTGTAGTGGGAAGTGTCCGACTGGGAGATACCTGGAAGACTTAGAAATTTACATAAAGCGGGGAATGCTCGACTAGAAACAAGTAAGCGTGTTCTAGCGGGCAGTGCTCAACTAGGAGAAAAGTGTGTTATAGTATGGAGTGGCCGACCAGGAGATACAGGTATCCGAATGCTTACAGGGAATGCCTGACTTGGATATACCAGAAAGACTTAGTAACTAGTAACTCTAGTTCTAGTTGGGAGTGCCTGACTAGGAGATACCGGGAATGCTTCGAAATATACGTAACGTGGGGAATGCCTGACTAGTGAATACCGGGCAGACTTAGAATGAAGTAAGAAAGTTATATTGGGGAATGCTCGACTAGAGGATACCGGGAAGCCTTAGAATCAAATAAATGTGTTCTAGTGGGAAGTGCCCGACTAGAAAACACCCGGAATAGTTAGAAACAGCTATAGGGAATATCTGACTAGTGGATACTGTGGAAGCCTCAGAAATACGTATAGTGGGAAAATGCTCGCCTAGCAGATGCCGGGAAATCTAATACACAAGTAAGAGACTTATAGTGGGCAGTGCTCGACTTGGAAATACCGGGAACTCAGCCGCTTTTCATGGTTTCAAATACATCAAATATGGCCCCAGATTACCACTGACAAGCTTTGTCAAATTCGTGCCCAAACAATTTGCAAAAAGTCTATTTTAAGACTTTGACATATCATCTATCAAGCAGAGATAACCCACACTTGCCCAGGCTGCGTAGTAATTGCTTTATGAAATTTTTGTCTACCTTAAACGGTCTTAAAATCTCAGCTCATTCGGCTGCAATCTGACAAGAGCCCAAATCAATGTCAAGCTCAAGCAGCGGCTGCTAAACTCTGCCGCTAAGACTTGGCTCTCGAGTTGAGGCGGAAACCCAAGGACTGACAGTTCGGGGAACTGTCTGCTGTGAACGCCCACAGCAATGCAGCAAAAAGGACTGCAGATAGACGGAGCTAAAACGGACTCCAGAGAGTGTAGAGTGGAGCGTGATAGTAGGCTGGCCGCTGGCCGCTGGCCTAGATCACAATCGGCTGGCCAACAGACTTGGCCATAAATATCAGCGACGTGGCACAAGGGGCAGCTGCATGAAAAGCAATCAGTGTATTGACCACAATAATTTTGACATGTTGCGCATACAAATTAGAGCACAACTCACTGGGCAACGGCGGCGGCAGGCGGCAGGCGGGGGTGCAGCATAGCCCAAGTCCGGCCCGAAAGCCAATCTCAATGCGAAGCCAAAGAAGCAGCTGCAAAAATATACGAAAAAAAAAAAAAAACACACGGCAAACAGAAGCCGCAAAAGCGACAAGCGATGAGCTCCAAACACACACACAATGGAGTGGGGGCAGCCGACGCAGAGGCAAAAACAAAGTCTGAAGAAGACGAAGAAGTGGAGGAAGAAAAAAACAACGTGTTGACCAAAAAGGGGCAAAGAAAGAGAGAAAAAAACTCAAATTCTACGACAGACAATGATACACTTTAATTAAGCTGAGCGAGAGAAGGCAATAGAAACGACTAGGAAATACCCTAACCGAATGCTGGAAGAGTTGTTGAGGGGAATGTGGAGAGGGTTGAGAGGTAGATCATAGTGAAGGCTGTAAAACTTAGAGAATTTTGTAATGGATGAAGATATTCAAGTTAGTTTTAGGTCATGCGAGGGCAGTTCAAAAAGTAGGGCAGAAAATATAAGAGCGAACGAAAAGTGCTCAAAATGAAATCAGATTTTTAATGGGAATTTAGTTATGCATAATGCTTGGCTATACTGTTGGAACACACCTCGCATATAATGAAAACTTCTTATATAAAGGAGTCAAATGATTCCTTTAATATAATCCATAGACTTCAAACTGATCAAGCTAAGCTTAAGCAGCTCTGCTAAAGCTAAAACTTGCTAACAATGCTTAACATGCATGTTAAATTTGACATGAAGTTTAAAAAAAAAGTAAGAGAAGAGAAAATGAGGTACAGTAATAGTTGTTCTCTGTTTTTTCTATAGAGAAAAAAATTCTAAAAAAAGTCTTTAGCTATCTCCAAGAGCTTCTCTCATTCAACTC
The DNA here is from genome assembly GCA_961210405.1 of Drosophila mercatorum. NCBI lineage: Eukaryota > Metazoa > Arthropoda > Insecta > Diptera > Drosophilidae > Drosophila > Drosophila mercatorum. Next base: position 21,008 of record CAUIUS010000009.1, read on the forward strand.
TTCAACTCCAGCTGTCCATCTCTAAACTCTATCTGCCCAACGTAGCAAACCCAGCGAGAATACAGAAATGACTCCATTGAAAGAGCACTTTACATAGAGTTAACAAAAAGAATTGCCTGCTGTGAATCGATGATGACTTTTCCGAGCTGATGTCTTGACTCTGGGCAAAAAGCAGAAGACAAAATGTTGCCAAATTGGCAAGGGTTATATATCACGAACTGAAGCAGACACACATACATATATAGGGGGAAAGATATACAACTGCAAATGCTAATGGCCAACGGTAGCCAAAGGCGTAAGACAGAAGCAAAAGACGATAAAAACCAAGCGAATTGAAGACATTCCAATAAAAAACAAACTTCAGACGCAATTCAATCAAAATGTACAACAAGGTGTGACCAGAGAGAGAGAGGGGGGGAGAGGGAGAGGGGGAGGTAGACAATTGATAGTGTTAGCTGTGCTTTGGTCAAAGCGAATGCCTGCACGTTTACCGCCAGCGTTTTGCGGGCGTTTCAAAACGCGCGACGCATGCAAATCACAAAAAAGGCGATAAAAGACAAAAAAAAAAGAGAGAGAGAGGGAGAAAAAAAGCTAAGAAATACGGCGGAAATCACAAATAAAAAAGAAAGATATTTTGTGCTAGATATGCAATTAAAAATTATGCACAAACGTTGAAAAATGCTGGAAGAGAAACAAAAAAATAAACATTTGACTCGAGTGAGTCAGACGCGAGAGTCGCGAGCGCAGCAAACGTGTCTCGGTCTCGGAGCACGCTCAGCCAGAGCTTGAGTCAAAGCTGCGGAGGCAACGCAAAAATAGAGCCAAAACAGTATAAAAACTTCGCTTTAAAAACATTTACAAAAATATTGAAAATCACATGGAAAAAAACTTGCAAACAAATGCAAAACTGGTCGAGGTTTTTGGCCAGCCAGAAAGTCCAAGACCAATTTGAGTGCTCAGCAAATGTTATTGAATTTTTATGCGAAAAAAAAAGACAAGAATCTCAATTTTATTTGCAATTATATTTTTTGCCAGCTGAATGAATGTGTGCGTGTGTGTGTGTGTTTCGTTTGTTTAAACAGCTGCCAGCGAGCTGCCCCATTTGCTCGCTCCTCGCTCTCTCCGTCAGCCACGCACACACCCACAAAAAAGCAGCAAGAGGAACGTGTCCCGTGCATAAACCTAGATACAAATAACGGTACACGAATATATATACATATATCTGGGCATAAATTCCATATGCCAAGCGCTAAAAACTAAAGTGAGCTCGAAAAACTGGCTCAAAGTATTATCAGTCCAAAAAAGTTTCCAAAATGCCAAAAAAGGAACTCACAGGAGATTAGGAATAGTTAAGAGTGGAGAGCAAGCGAGAGTGGCAGAGTGAGAATGGACTAGAGGGAGAGAGAGTGAGATAAATAGCAGCTGTAAGAAGTGTGCAGTTCATGTGTTACGGCTGCGTGCAGCGCCATCTGGCGCTGCGATATGGTAATAACAATATTTTAATAGGTGAAATGGAGCAAGGGAATCGAAATGATGAGAAAATTGAATTTATATGTAATATATATAGCATATATATAGTATATATATAGTATATATATAATATATATATAGTTTATATATAGTATATATATTATACAACTTTGGGCATATGAAGAATTTGAGGAAATAAATTAGAAAACGAAAATTGTATATGAAATTCTTAAGGAAATTATTAAAAATATTTATAAATATATAAAAATATATAAAAATATTTATATATTTTTTTAAATATATAAAAATATATATAAATATATAAAATAAATATTCTTATTAAATTTAAGATATATTTTTTTTTTTTATATTTTTTTTAATTTTTCATAGCTCGAAAAGGTCAGAACAGGAGAAATTAGATTGCTAGAGAGATGAGAGAGATATATAAAGAGAGTAGAAGCTATAGACTCCTATTCTCTTCATTTAGCTCCTCTATTCTCTTCATTTAGCTCCTCTATTCTCACCAATTCGGTCTTCTAGCTACTCTTCTCATCTCATCTCAACTCAACATAGACTACTATACTCCACTTTATGGACTCTGCCACGCCTCCCATGCTCTGTAGATTCATCCATCCACTCACATGTAAACACTTCATATTTTCTATATATTTTATATACACACAATTTGTTCATATTTATCTATATATATATTCGCAGCTCTTCATATTTATCTAACCCAATTTTGATATACTGTTTCAGAGAGAGAGAGAGAGAGAGAGAGAGAGAGAGAGGGAGAGAGAAAAGGAGAGAGAGTGGAGTAGCGACAGAGGTCCTGCTGTCAGGAAGCAGCTGCAGCTGCTGCATTTGTATATTTTGGTTGCTTTTTCCCCTTTTCGGGGGGGGCTTTCGTGGCATTTCCGCCGCGTTTTTCACGTAAATTTGCAAACAAATAAAATATTTGTTTAATTTATTTTAATTTCAAAGTTTTTGCAGCAGTTGCCACAGTCTGGGCAAAGTGGCAAAGGGGGCGAGCTGCATGTGGAGTCAGCCAGAGAACGTGAGCCGCAGGCTGCGTGTGTTCGCCGGCAAAAGGATGCGCCAGGACTCATCAGAAAAACAACGCACTCATAACTCACGAGAGAGGGAGAGCGCGAGAGAGGTACAGGCACTTGGCCAGGAAATGAAATGAAACTCAAAAGGAAAAACTCAAAGCAGGTAGAAAACAAATGAAAACAAAGCGAGAGCGAAACGGGAATAAACATAAAAACCCGAAAAATAAACCGAGAACTAAGTGTGACACAGAAAAAGAGAGAGAGAGAGAGAGAGAGGGTGAGTGAGACAGGCAATAGTGGATAAGTAGGCGACGCCTCTTGAGCGACGCGCATCCTGTGCGACTGTGAAAACACAAATTGAAAGGCACTTTAAGGAATAAACGGAAAACTCAGAGGAAAATTTAAAAGGCAGAGCGCAGGGAGGGAGAAAGATAATGTATATAGAATATATATATATATATGTACTATAATAGTATATATATATTATATATATATAATTGTAATTGATATTTATAGACAGTTAATGCTATTAACTATTGATAGCAGACGTGGCCAGCACAAAGGCGAGGCCACACTGCGGCACGCCACACACACAGAGATAGAGAGAGAGAGAGAGAGGCAGAGACACACACACATGGTAGCTGGCTAGGCATTGGAGCTACAACAGCTTGTGGCAGCCACATTTTGTGGCAGCTCCTCTAATGGCCTTTTAATTATTACGCGCAAAAGTGTCTTTCGCTGTTCCTCCGTCCGTTCCTCCTTCTATCCGTCCGTCTGTTCGTCTCACGCTCTTCTATGAGATATTTATATGTGGAATTGTTATGATATCAGGAAATAGAGAAATTCTCGCTGCAGCCATATAAACAGAGATGTTTTAGAACTACGCATATGTATGTACATACATATCTCTATGCTAGGCATATTTAAGATTTGAGAAATGTGTCTATTGATGGCAAAATAAATAAATAAATAATTGGAGAAATTCAACAAATGCTAGCAATATTATTCATGATATTAATAATAATGAAATAAAATAATAAATAATGTAAAATAATAAAAATAATATATGTGATATAATAATTATATACAATAATAATCATAATAGAATATTATAATATAAAATAGTTATAATATAATAAAATAATAAATATTAATAAATCAAATTGAGCATATATTTAAAATATAAAAATATTTAATTAGTTAAATAATATATTAGAATTATTTATAAATAATATTATTCATTATTAATTAATTATAATTTTTAATTTTTTATTTTTATTTTATTTTATTATTTTAATGTATTTTATTATTTTATTTTATTTCATGCTATTTTATTTTATTTAATTTTTTTATTTTAATTTATTTTATGTTATTTTTTTATTTTATTTTCTTTTATTTTATTTCATTTTATTTTATTTTCTTTTATTTGTTTATTTTATTTTTTTATTTTAATGTATTTAATTTTTATTTTTTTATTATTTAATTTATTTTATTTTATTTGATTATATTTCATTTAATTTTTTTTATTACTTTATTTTATTTTATTTTATTTTTTATATTTATTTTTTGTTAATTTGTTCTTTTTAATTTCTTTTATGGTATTTTATTATTTTAATTTATTTAATTTTTGTTATTTAATTTTATTTTATTTTATTACTTTAACTCATTTGATTATGTTTTTTCTTTTTTTCTTCTTTTATTTTATTTTTAATTATTTTATTTTAAATTATTTTTTAAATTATTTTATTTAATTATTTTATTTAAAAAAATATTTTTAAAAATTTAATTATTTTTATTATTAATTATATTTTAGTATTTATTATTTTCAACAGATTTAATATTTGCCTATGAACCTATTTCATCTTCAGCTATACTTTTGACTGTTTCATATTTCCATTTGAATTACTTTTTTCTGTCATATATTTTATTTTAATTTTATTTAATTATTTTCAAATAGAATTCGAAGGGCAGACATCATTATAATAAAATATATCGATAAATTAATACCATATATAATAAGATCATTTATCATATTATATCAGATCATATCTTCAGATCATCATATCAAGGGCAAGTAAACGTATTCCCCAACAGTTTGATGTTATCAATGAGACAGCTTTACTCCCTATTTATTATTGTCTATATAATATCTATGTTTATGTTTCAGTTTTATTTAAATTAATTATTTATGTTTATAACTCTTTACTCTTTTCTACATTTCTGTTCTTCATAAACTTCTTAAAGTTCTTTCAATATATAGACATAGATCTTTCTGCCAGTTTTTCCAACTTTGACAGCTGAACTACGAATGTAACTGTGCTTTTTTAGCTTGATATTAAGTTGATATAAAAGTTGTCGCTCGACGGTTGTTGACTTGTTTTTCTTTATCTTTTTTTTCTCTGTGTTTTAGACTGTCAAATCTAATAATGCCCCCAGAGATCATTTACCGCTAAAGCAGCGCGCCGAGTTCAATGACAAGTCACAGGCGATTTGGATAGGCATATGTATATATATATAATACATATATATATATATGCATATATCCATGTCTGCCTGTGTCAAAGGTGCAATTAAAATGTCAAATCAAGACGTTTTATTTATTAAATGATTACACACTATAAAAAAAGCAGAAACAGAAGCAGAAGCAGGCGGAAGAGGAAAGAATAAAAGATGCGCGCGCTATAAAATTTACAGTTTGTGCAGCGGCAGTGGAGGGTTGGGGTTGGGGATTAGGGGGTTGGGGGTGCTGCGTGGGGGTTGGCTAATGGCATATTTTGTTGAGTGCTAAAAGAATTTGTTGTGTAGCGTTTGGGGAATCGCTTGTTAAACGCTTACAAATTGGAAATCGTGTTGATTGACTGATTGATTGACTGATTGACTGAGGCACCAGTTGAGACTGGGCGAAGGGGGGCGTGGCATTAAAAAAACAGGCAGAGCAAAAACAGAAAAGTTTGCGACGGAACAAAACTTGAGCACAAAATGATCAAAGTGTGTGAGGGAGAGAGGGCTATACCTCGTAGCAAAGTTAACGACTAAAGCCAACGGTAAAAACTGTCAATGAACGACAACAGTGGACGAAGAAGAAGAGGAAGAGGCAGAGAGAGAGGGAGAGAAGCAAACTTAACGTCGAAGCAAAAGCAGCAGCTAAAACTTGACGACAACAACAAAGACTCGTAGAACGAGAACAACAACAGGTGCAGGAAGTGGCAAAGGGAGAAGGAAAGAGAGAGAGAGAGGGAGAGAGGGAGCCCGTCTGCTGGAAGCTGTCATAAACAAAAACTTGTCTCATAGGAAGAAATGTATAGAAAAATCGTTAAGAAAATTGCGAAAATAAAATTGAAAAGTGGCTTAGATACAATTTAGCAGAAAATTTGGCTTGAAATGTTTATGGCATGAGCAGCATGAGACGATGCAGAAGAGAAGGGCGAAGAGGAGGAAGAAGAAGAGCAGGGAAATCGAGAGAATTTCCAATTAGCTGCACAGAGATTTATGGCAGCATAAACAAAAGTCCAAATTGGAATATAGTTTAATTAAACTGTTATACAAATGCTGTTGGACGTTGTGTGACTATATATAGGGATATATGTAAATACAAGCATGAGCAATGCTATATAAGAAGGCAAGTGAAGTCTAGGAATAGTTTACTTAAACTGTTATACACAAACTGTTATACGTGAACTGTTATACACACATAAAAATGCATATTTATATATAGAGATAGTTTACTCAAACTGTTATACACAAACTGTTATACGTAAACTGTTATACATGAACTGTTATACACATATAAAAATGCATATTTGTATATAGAGATAGTTTACTCAAACTGTTATACACAAACTGTTATACGTAAACTATTATACATGAACTGTTATACACATATAAAAATGCATATTTGTATATAGAGATAGTTTACTCAAACTGTTATACACAAACTGTTATACGTAAACTGTTATACATAAACTGTTATACATAAACTGTTATACATACATAATGTGCATATGTATATATAGGGTTATTTTACTCAAACTGTTATACAAATGCACATTTCTATATAAATAACATATATGGCATACATATATAGTATTTATGTAGGTATACACACCTGCAAGACTGTATACCAAGGCAGGTGAAGTCTAGGGAAACTTTAATCAAGCTGTTATACATAAGCGTATAACATATTTGTAAACATAACATACTTTCGGCCAGAAGTCTTTGCTTTTTTACTTGATTTTAGAGAGCTGCATTCAAATTACAAAAATAATAGTGAAGAAGAAAAGCCAATATACCCCAATTCGCCTATTTACAATGGGCATAACATATAACATTTTTACAGAAATTGTTATTAGTTCTCTTATTTTTAACTAATTGATATACTTCTCCAAGTCTAAGCTATATATCAACTCAGGCAAACTTTGTTAAACACAAAAAAAGTTTTTAAATTATTGATTTATCCACTTTTAGTTCATTTTGCATTAATAACCCTGAGAAATATGCCAAAATGTTATTTAGTGCACAGCCAAAACATGATCTAACTCTTATAACACTTTTTTAGCACACGCTGCTAACATAAACACACGCTTAACCGAGCTTAGCTGAGCTTAGCTGATCTAATTTTAGCACACTCCCTCTCTCTCTCTCTCACGCACACCCTCTTAACTTAAGAGTGCGCCAAGTGTCTTGCTTATCCTTATTCAATAATTTCTTATTTCGTTTTGCTTTTGCTTACCGATCATAAATAATTTCCAATATGCTTGCGCGCTGCTGGCGCTGGCGTTGTTTCTCCTGCTCTGCTTTGTCGCTGTCGTCGTTGCGGTTGTTTTTGTTGTTGCTGCTCTCATCTTGCTGCTTTGTCGTTGCTTGTTGTTGTTGTTATTTATTATAAACTGCAGTTGCAGTTGCTGCTCTCGCTCGCTCACTCTACTGTATTACGGTAAAAGTTTTGTCCTCTCTCTCTCTCTCTCTCTCTCTCGCCGCTCTCTAGCAGCTAACTTTACTGCAGCGCCACATAGCGGGCGAATGTGGATTTATTAAATTTAATAATTTTCTTAGTTGAATATTTAGCAACAACAAAGACTCAAACTCAAAATCCAAAATGGCGTCTCTGCTTCTTCTCGTACAGGTTTGTTGGCCCTTGGTTTGGCCAGGTCTTAAACCTCAAGCATTTTTCTCTTCGCCTGCACTTTACGCACTCGCACACACACACGGACACACGCACGCCGTGTTTCACTGTTATAATCGGCCGTTTGCTTTGAATCAGAAATCACCAATGTTGTTGTTGTTTTTGTAGTTGTAGCTGCTGCATGCAGGCGACGACAATCGACGCTTGAAAGGTTTCCAAGAAGCACTCACACACTCACATACACACAAACACGCGCGCGTAGTAAACCTTTTTTTCTTCTTGTTGTTGCTTCGTCTTCTGCTTCTTCTTCTTCTTGTGGCTTGTCTTATACACTGCTGCTGCTGCTGTTGTTGTTGTTGTTGTCGGCTGTAAACCTGTTTGACCGGTAAGAGAGCCGCGCGCTGCAGGCAGGCAAGCAGCAGGCAGGCGCAAGCAGCTCGGCGTCACTCAAAGATCAAGTAAAACTAATGATGCCAAAGCCGGCGTCGGCGTCGACGGCGACTGAGAGCTGCGCAACGTTGCTTGATGACGCAGCTGCTGCCTTTTGCTTTGCTTTGCTTTTCGTTAATAGTTGGCTGTTGCTGTTACTTCTTTAGCTGCTGCAACACTAACTCAAATACACCTCACACACACACACAGTACTATTTGCCGTTGTTGTTGTTGTTGTTATTTTTATTGCAATTAGCTAATTTGCTATGGCCTTTTTGTTGAATTTCTGTTTAACTTTAAGCACTTTTATAATTATATTTCTTATGTTATTTGTTGTAAACAAAGACGACGACGACGCGACGCAAAAATTGTTGTTTTGTTTTTGTTGCTGTTTGCAGCTTCAAACGCTCAGCGACAGCGCGACACGTCCGTTCGTAGCGGCAAATGAAAAGAGAATGAGGCATGTTAACGCAAACGAATTGACGAAACGAATGCTGTTAAGCGGAAAAGCAAAGAGCGACGCAAATGTTAGCGCGGCGCTCTTACGCTGTCAGGCGACTGTTAAAAGCACTTGGACTCTGTTACCGCTCTTTGCGCTAACAAAAACGAGTTTAAGCTGTTGTTTTGTTTTTGCTTTGAGCAGCAACAGGCGAGAGCGAGTCGAACGATCATAGTAAAAGAGAGCGATCAGCGGACTTAAAGCAAAAATGCGCTCTTCGTGTAGTAAGAGCGGCTAAGCATGATCCAAATACTTAAAAATTTATTAATAAATATGTAAAATAATTTTAATATAATAAAAAGTGCTTAAAAATAATAGATATTTTTACATATTTATTAAAAAGTATTTAAATCAAATTAAAATTTGTATTTATTTATCTCAGCAAATTCAAACTTCAAATATTTCCAGCTCAGCTCCAGCCGTTAACAGTCGCTGTTATTTTGCATTTGTGTTGCCTGCTTTTAAGCAGTTTCGTTCGGCAAAGGCGAAACGACGCAAACGAAACGAAGAGCGTAAGGCCAAAGAGCGTAGTCCACGTTAACAGCTTAACGACACAACTTAACGAAACATTACGCGCGCGCTCTTTAGTCCGTTTAACATTAACAGCCCGCTGTTAGCAAGGCATAGCAACACGTAGCGTTTTACGCGCGTTTCTCTAGCGTTTTCAGCACAAACTTGTTTTGGAAAAACGGCGCTGCGGAAAAACCAGTTGCTGGCCAAAACTGAAGACAAAAAAAAAAAAAACAAGAAACAAAACTTGTTGACTTGGCCTAGCTGACAAGTTGGCTTGCTCAACCGCCAAGCAGTTGGCCGTTGGCAGCCACTGCGCAGGGGCAACGCCTGCCAGAGCGAGACGGCGCTAGCTGGGGCCGCTTAGCTCTATTCTTGAGTTTCGTTCAGTTTAACCGATCGCGCGCAAGATCTACTTTTAACCAGTTTCTCAGGCATGCATGTGTGCGTGTGTGTGTGTGTGCTTCTTGCTGCTTTGCTTTGTGCAACAGTTTTAACGTTCTTTGCGCTGTCGCCAGAGTTCATGTTTGCTTAAGCTGCCGTTGGAAGTGTGGAGTTGTTACTGCCGTCCCCCTCGCTCCCACTGCACTGCGCGCTCAACCTGTTTCAGAACCTGTTCTCCGCCCGACAGAAAGCTGAATACTATGAGCGGCGACAGGCACGCGCTCAGCATGACAAATCGTTAAATAAAATAAAATTTCGAATTTGTTTTTGATTTTTGTTTTTATTCGAATGCAGACTGAACGAGTCCTGTTGGAGTGAGGGAGAGGGCGATAGCTGGTTAGTTAATAGAACTACGCATTGGCCTTCAGCTGCCTCTAATTATGCTCTGCTGCCCCTGCCCCCTGCCCCGCCCCCCTTTTCTTGTAATTGCTTTAATTTTACAGTTTGACGCATAAATTTTCGTCGCATTTCCATGAATATTAATAAATCTATAGAAGGAAAAGCTCGGCTGCTGGGAAATCGTCTTCGTTCTCTTCTCCTTCTCCTCTTCCCTCTTCATCTCCCTCTCCTTCTCCTTCTTCTTTTCAATAAGTCGAAGCGAACTTAATTATATATTCATATCTAAGTAGACGCAGCTCCCCCCTATCTCTCTCCCTCTCTCTCTCTCTCTCTCTCTCTCACCTTAGTGTTTATTGATTTCCCAACTTAAATTCAAATTCGAATTTTCTTGGGAATTTGGGAATTACTTTGATCTGGAAATTGGATTTACGATAGATTTAGCATAATCAGAAAAATTAAAATAATTATTATTAGCAGAAAAAAACCGTTATATGATTAATGTGGAAGAGAAATTTAGGGAATAAGTGAGAAAATGTTAGGAAAATTCTAAGAGAGTGAGAGAGAAACTGTGAGAAGCTGAAGAGCAGAGTAAGAGAGAAGGGTATAGTGAAGGGAGAGAGAGAGCGAGGGAGAGAGGGAGGGAGAGAGAGAGAGAGAGAGAGAGAAAGAGAGAGAGAGAGAAAGAGAGGGAGAAAGAGAGATAGTCATTGTGAGAAAGAAATATAAAAGACAAAAAGAGAGAGATAGAGAAAGCTAGTAATAGAGAGAAAGAGAAAAAGAAAGAGACAGAGAAACAGAGAGAGAGAGAGAGAGAGAAAGAGAGGAAGAAATAAAGAGATAAGAGAGAAAGAGAGAGAGAGAAACAGATGGAGATGGAGAGAGAGAGAAAGAGAGAAAGAATGAGGGAGATAGAGAGAGGGAGAGAGATAGAGAGAGGGAGAGGAAGAGCGAGAGAGAGAGAGAGAGAGAGAAAAATGGAAGCAAAGAATGAGAGACATATCAGAAGGCAATGGAGATCAAGGAAGAGAGAAATTGAGAAAGAAAGCGACAAAAATTGAGATAGAGAAGGGAAGAGAAACATAAGGTGAGATGTCAAACATACAGAAAAGAGAAATGGCAAGTGGAGAGAGAAGGAGAAAGAAGGAAAGAGCAGAGAATTGCGGTATGTTGGCTGAGAGTTAGAGGGAGAATCCTTAAGAAGAAGATAGAGCTACATAGCTAGAGTGAGAGAATAGTGAGAGAGGGCAGAAGAGAGAGAGAGAGAGAAAGAGAGAGAGAGAGAGATATATTCGAAGTGATTGAAGTATAAATAAATGTATCCAATATACCCAGTTTATACAGCCATCAATCACTTATGGGAATAATAATAATATTATCCATAAAATCAGATATCAAAATAAATTTCTATTGTTCAGATCCATTCGAATCCCCATCAATGATCACTGAATCAATTTGGGCTCAAATAATTCAAATTGAAAAATCAACAGAGACACAGAGATATACCCCCCCTTCCCCCCCTCCCTCTCTCTCTCTCTCTCTCTCTCTCCAAGAGTGAAGGCTGCGCAGTGAAGCGCACTTCAGCTGGAGACTTGAACCTTTCAGCGTTGCTGTCGTGACGATCAAGTGAGAAAAGTGCAGAAAGGCCGGAGAGAGAGAGAGAGAGAGAGAGAGAGAGGGAGCGAGGGAGAGGGTGGGAGGGAAAAGTCAATGCGGATCAGTGGATTTAGGTATCGAGTTTCCTGGGGCTACGCAATGAAAGCCGATCATCGATCGGGGCTGGCCCAAAGTCAAATAAGCAAATGACACGAATCCAAATGAAAACAAGCTGAGATCAAATAGTGGAGAGGGGGGAGAGAGAGAGAGAGAGAGAGAGAGAGAGAAGAAGGAGAAGAAGAAGAAAAGTTAAAGTAGAAGCCATGGATCGCATGATCCATCAAAGTCTTGAGTTACAGCAAGAGAGGGAGAGAGTGAGAAAGAGAGAGAGAGAGAGCTAATGCGGGGGCAGCATAACAATGAAGTCAAAGAGAGCGAGAGAGAGAGAGAGGGAGAGGGAGAGAGCGGCATCTTCAGGTAGAACAATGACTAAGAACTGAAATGAAGTGGAACGCTCGCCTCGACCGCATTGCAGGTGTGCCATGGGCAAGGAAGGGAGGGAGGGACGGCAGGCAGGCCCGACATCAGCATAGCTTTGCGGCCTGTCAGTCAAAGACGTCGCCATATGCACAGATCCGCAACTGGACAGAGGAAGACAACGACGAAGAAGAAGAAGCAGCAGAAGAAGAACAAATAAAAGAGCGACAAATGCCGGTCAGTGGCCAAAAGGAGCGCGAGCCGCGAGGCCCAAGATGCGCCAAGATTGCAAACACTAAGCAACAGGGTTGGGGAACCAAACTTAAATGAGACTTGAGCGATTGGGAAAGTGTTGGACGGGAGAAACAGAGTTAGGAAATGGAATTGAATGAAAGTTAAATCGATGAAAACTAAACTAAAAAATCTATAAAATTTTAAATTTAATTAATTAATAAATAATATAAAAAAAAAATTGAAAAACAATTTTTGTAAAAATTAAGAAACAAAATGTAGATGAAATTCTAAAATAATAATAATCTTGCAAAATAAAAAAAATAAAAAAATTTAAAAAAAATTTAAAAAAATTAAAAATAATTCATTTTTCTTTCAAGTTCAATTTATTTACCGTTTCTTGTCAGAGACTCTTTAGCGCATTTATCACTAAATTTACTTTAACTTTATTTTAATTATTGATATTTAACTAATATTTTTATCTAATTTATTTTACTGTGCATATTTATTATTTTAAAATATATTTTTTAATTATTTAATTTTTATATTTAAAAAATATATGTATTTAATGCCCAAAATATATATTTTAAAATACTTATAAATAATTAAAAAATAAATATTTAAATTAATAAATACAGCAAAATAAATTTGATAAAAATATTAGGAAAAAGCTAAACAAAAACTGAAAATAAGATAAATGCGTTAATGAGTCCACGATAAGAAGCTGCAAAAAAATACAAATAAAAAAGAAGCTAAAATTAAATAAGAAACAAACAAAAATTTTTAATAATAAAAAATAAATAAAAATATAAATATAAGGTATTTTATGCTAAAAAATTCTGAAAAAAATTGATTTTTAACCACAACAAAATATTTTAAATATTTTTTAAACATAACAAGCTTTTTAAATATATTTTTAAATTTATATTATTATTCAAATAATTTGGTTTTCTCTTACTTGATTTTATCTATATAGAAATTAAATAAAAGAAATAAAATAAACTTATTTATTTAATTATTTAGAGTATTCAAAATTATGTTTAAAATCAAATCAAATCAAATCAAAAAGTAAATGAATTACTTGAAGAAGTAAAAAAATAAAATTGAAAAAATATAAACAATTATATAAAATAAAAAATAATTAGAGCTTATTAAGTAAAAAGAAAATATTAAAAGAAGAAAAACAAACAAAATTAAAATAAAAAATAAAATTTAATTTTTTAAAATAATGTTATACAATTTGAAAACGAAATAAAAATTAAATACATTAATAAACAAAATATTAAAAAAATAATAAACTAAAAAACAATTTTTAAATTATACAAAATAAATTTTATTTTTTAAATTAATGTTTTATAATTTAATAATATAAGTACAAATTAAATAGATTAATAAAAAAAAAAAAAAAATTGTAAACTAAAAAACAATTTTTAATTCATAAAAAATTAGTTTTATTTTTTTTAAATTAATGTTTTATAATTTAATAATATAAATACAAATTAAATAGATTAATAAAATTAATAAAAAAAATAATAAATTAAAAAAACAATTTTTAATTCATAAAAAATAATTTTTATTTATTAAAATAATGTTTTATAACTTAATAATATATATAAAAATTAAATATATTAATAAAATGAATAAAAAAAATAATAAACTAAAAAACAATTTTAAAAATCATAAAATTATTTTTTTTTTTATTAAAAGAATAACTTGTTTGGAATAATATTTTATAATTTAATAATTAATACCTAAATTTAAATTTTTGTAGCTTAGTGTCTTTTTTATGTGTTTTTTTTTAATAGATTGAACGAGCTTTCCTCCAACTGGACAACTGAGTGCACAGTTTGTCGCTGAGGCACGTCGCGTCGTGTGTGCGTGTTGTGTCTTGACGGTTGGCTGTTGCCTGTTGCCTGTTGTTGGTCGTCTGCTTGGCCAAGTTAATTATAGGTTGAGGTTTACGAACCCGCCAGTCAGCCCAGCTGCGGAAAATGAGACGAGAAACGAGCAGCGAGAATCCAATGAGAATCCGGCTGGAAGAAGAAGAAGAAGAAGAAGCTGAAGCTGAGCTGCAAAGGATGCAATCGAAAAATTGCAGGCTCTATGAAAATGGGAACAGCCTGCGGCTAAAATATTTTTCTTTTTTTTAACATTTTCTTCTGCTGCCTCTTCTTCCTTCTCTTCTTCTTCTTTTTGTTGTTTCTTTGCGCCACATGTTCGATTAAAAATTAGAAGCGAGGATGAGGAGGCAGCGACGCGCTGCACTTCACGCAACACTTGAGGGCTGCAGCTTGATAGCGATGGAGCGAAGGAGAGAGAGGGAGAGGGGGTAGAGGCGGTTGGCCGCCCCTTTTCGCCTGCGGTGCTCATGTGAGCCATTAGCTCAGCGTCTGTTCGGCACGATTACGACGTAATTTTCTTCGTTTTTGGCCAGGCGCAGGGGCTAACTGCTCCATAAGCAACTCAATGGGAATTCAAATGTTTGTTTGTGCCTATTGGGCAGCAACCAAAAATACACTTCAGCCACGAAACACTTGAGACCGCCCAGTGAGGTCGGCGACTGGCCTAGGCTGGGGGCAGCTCTTATAAAAGTTCTTTTGTGCGTTTTTCTGGACTCTCTCTAATTTAATTTCCAATTGCACATAATCCGTTTTCCGTTCAGCTCGAGTATTTGTCATAAAATTTGATGCGTAAATAAAAGCAAAAGAATAAAAAGAAAGAAAGAAAAAATACCACAGAGAAGCAGCGAGCGCTGTGTGACTCAGAGATATCCTTGAAGCAGACCTATAGACCCCATATTTAACTTTAATTTGAGCATATGTCTTTAATAAGATATTAAATTTCGTTTTGTATGCCCTTTAAGTACTCGCATACCAAATTTGAGCTAGGTAGCTCTTCTACTTCCCGAGTTCTATGAGAACAATAGACTTTTGTAGGGATAGAAAACATTGTCGTAGCTATAGGGCAGCGAAATATGTTGAATAATAACTTTGTTTACAAGTTCTTGCCTGAATCCTTATAGACATTAGTTTTTAATACTAATAATCAATAGTTTTAGTATATCTTACATGTTTTTAAGCCTTATAATAGATATGCTACTACATATCTTAAGTGATATATCATTTTTCTTTGTATATTGTTCGCAAGAGCTCACATACCAAATTTAAGAGGCTTAGCTTGGATAGTTCCTGAGTTCTGTGAGGACAGTGGACTGTTTTGCAGGCTTAGAAGACTTGTTCATGAACATTTTGAATGCCTGAGGAGCATAAATATCAAGTATAAACTAATTTCAAGATCCACTCTTCCAAAAACTTATATTTTATGTCTTTAATTGCTTTGCTTTGAAATATTTAGTATATATCAAGCATTATAATAGATATGGCCAATAATAGCTCATAAAAGACATCATCTATTTCGAAATAAAGCTGATAAGAGACTTCATGCCAAATTTGATAGCTCTAGCGCTTATAGTTTCCGAGTTCCTTGAGTCTTATCGTGTATATTAGATGTATAGAGCATACCAAAATATAAGATAGTCCATAGTCTAAGCACATACCAAATTGTTCAGCTCTAGCTCTTCTCTGTTCCCTGTTCCAATTTAATCTCCTTCTTGACCCGGCCCAAGTCGATGCTACCCCATTTCGTCATGTTTATTGAGTCTGGGGCATTGGCATAAAGTAAAATGAAATGAAATGAAATAAATTGTTGGTGCAGCTTGTAATTGCCAGAGGGCTTAGGGAACTGTAGGCGACACCTCGTCTTGTTACGTTTCATGTTTCATTATTGTTTGGCCAGAACACAACACACAACAAACAAATACAAATACAAATACAAATACAAATAATAATAAAATGTTTGTCAGTGGCAGCTCCACTTGGCTCCAGCATTGGGAATTAAGTTCTTTTTTAAAGACAATTTGAATGCGTTTCCAGCTGAGTTACTGAACAATTTCTATAGATTGCATAAGCTCCGAATGAAATATGAAGAAATAAAATTCCTTTTTCACCAAATATGATTTCTTCTTGCCAAGAGTGAACGGAAAATTTGTGTGAGCTATTGATATTTTTGTATTTTAGGAAAAATAATTGAATAAACCTATTGTTGGCCCAGTGAGGGACTTCAAAAGAAAAATTATTTTTTAATTTGATTTAAAATATTTAAACAGCTTAAAATATTCTTTGAGAAGTTTATGCAATGTGTGAGCTGCTTGGAAGTTAAAATTTATTGAATTAAAGTGCGAGCTTTAATTTATGGAACTATTATGTTTAATATAAAAAAAATAAATAAAATAAAATAAAATAAAACAAAAGAAATAAAATAAATAAAAATTAATAAAGTAAATAAATTAAAATAAATTAAAATAAAATAAATCAAATAAATGAAATAAATAAAATGAATAAAATAAATAAAATGAATAAAATAAAATAAATAAAAAGTAAATAAATGAAATAAATAAATTAAATTAAATAAGTTTTAAAAATTAAATAAATGAAATAAATAAAAAAAATTTTAAAAATAAAATAAAATATATAAAATATATAGAAGAAATAAAATAAATAAAAATTAATAAAATAAATAAATAAAATAAATTAAAAAAAAAATAAAATAAATCAAATAAATGAAATAAATAAAATGAATAAAATAAATAAAATGAATAAAATACAATAAATAAAAAAGTAATTAAATGAAATAATAAATTAAATTAAATAAGTTTTAAAAAAAAAAATATATTAAATAATTAAAAAAAATTTTAAATAAAATAAAATTTATAAAATAAATAAAAGAAATAAAATAAATAAAAATTAATAAAATAAATAAATAAAATAAATTAAAAAAATAATAAATAAATGAAATAAATAAAATATGTAAAAGAAATAAAATTAATACAAATTAATAAAATAATAAAAAAATAAAAAAATAAAATAAATAATAATAATAATAAATGAAATAAATAAATTAAATTAAATAAGTTTTTAAAAATTAAACAAAAAATTTTAAAATAAAATAAAATATATAAAATAAATAAAAGAAATAAAATAAATAAAATGAGTAAAATAAATCAAATAAATGAAATAAATAAAATGAATAAAATAAAATAAAAAATAAATAAATGAAATAAATAAAATATGTAAAATAAATAAAAGAAATAAAAGAAATAAAATTAATACAAATTAATAAAATAAATAAATAAAATGAAAATAAAATAAGTAAAATGAGTAGAATAAATCAAATAAATAAAAAATAAAATAAAATGAATAAAATAAATATAAAAAATAAATAAAATAAATATATATATTTAAAAATTTTCTTAAAATAATTCGAATTGTTACAAATAATTCAAATATTCTTAAAGCTCAAGTTTCTTAAGATCGAGTGGCTTGGAGTCGGCATGGAGCATGCCTGCACGCCTGCAGCCCGGAAATTTCGCAGGTCAACTTCGATTTGCGATACGAAATTCCTGCGAGATTATCCAGGCTCTCAGATGCCCAGGCTATCGATTTACTTCAAGCAGAATCAGTTCATCGCGTCATTTGGTCTCTTCATGGGCTGCCCAATACTGAGCTGTAAAATTTGAGCTGTTCATGCGCAGATCAAATAATCTTTAAAATATTTATATATATTTATATATATTTCATGCTCATTTTCTCTGGTCTAAACTCAACGAGCTCAGAAACTATACAGCTTCAGCTAAGCCATAGCTTAAATAGCATTGCTAAAGGGCATAAGATATATGCTCACATGTTATCTTAAGCTAGCTGAACAAACTTGGCATAGTTTATACCTCGAACAGCTTAGTCCTCTATCAAAACAGGCAACTGGCTTAGCTCTTAGCGCTCATTTCATTTAGCCAACATCAAACACATTTTTTGCTAATTTTTTAAAAACGAATTTTAAATTTAAAAAATATTTGTTGCAGCTTTTACTTTTTGAAATCATTTTTTCAGCTGCTTTTCATGTAATTCGATTACAAAATTGTTTATTCAAAGAGTTGCGCCAACTGCAGCCAGTCGAGGCGGCCATAGCATAGTATCCTCTTTATGCTCCTTTCTCTCTCTCTCTCTCTCTCTCTCTCTCATCTCTCCCTATATACAGATAGTATCCTCTTTATATTGCTTTCTCGCCCCTCTCTCCTTCTCTTTCCTCCCTCTTCTCTGCTTTCCGCTTGTTCGTTCTCTTGTGATGCATCGACGCGCTACATTTCAAGTTAATCCATTAGATGCATTGCATTTTTAATTTGACATTTACAACACAAATTTTCAACCATCAGCAGCAGCAGCAGCAACAACAACAAAAACAACTGGCAACAATTGATTCCAAGTTCTTTTTTTCCCGTTTATATATCTGAGTAGCCAGCGAACTAACCAGGGGAATCGTCCGCAAAATAGTTTAAATATTAAATTAGTGCATTCGCAGGATTTAAGCACACACACCCACACACACACCTACACACATGCCACAAATCCATTGGGTGCTTGCAACGGCTGCACACGGTTGCGGACGCTAGATGGCGCATTTGCATTCACAATTTGAGGGGGCGCTGTGAGGGAGGCGGGAGTGGGTGTGGCAAACAATCCACTGAATTATTCATGCGACATTTGAGGTTCGCAATTGAAGCGTTCGCTAATATTGTGAAGCGATTGCCAAATTGATTGAGGCCAAAAGTAGTAGGGGGCGTGCCAAATAAAGGGGCGTTGGGTAGCTTAAAGTGACGTGAAGTGAAGATAAAATGGAAATTATAGAAAAATAGCGTATGAATATTTAGGATGAGAGATTTAAGAACCCAAAGGAAAAAAAGAATTCTAAAATAAACAATTGTCTCAATATTTTCTAAATATTTTTAAAAAATTAATAAAATATTTAAAAAAATGTAAAATAAGTACATACGTTATAAATATTCAAAATTGATGTACATCAAATATTTCAAAATATGCTGAAGCTTGTAAATTTTATTAAAAATTTTTTAAAATATAAGAAAAAATTTCTAAATATTTAAAAATATATAAAAATAAAATAAATAAAAATTAGAAATTTTTTCTAATACTTTAAAATATATAAAAATAAATATTTCTTAAGAAAAATACCCAAAAAAAATGTACTAAATATAAGAAAAAATTTAAAATATTAAAAAAAATTATATATCATTAAATATGTATAAAAAAGCATTTCTTAAAAAATATTTGTGATATAAAATATTAAAAAAACTAGAAAATATTTAAGTTTTATATAATCAAACTATTTTTTAAAATAAATATTAAAAAAGAAATAATTGACATAATTTTAAAATGATAAAAATGAGCAAAATTTCTAACATAAAAATATATAAAAATAATAAAAAATATTTTTAGCTCTAAAAAAATTCAAAATAATAAACAATATAAATATTAAAATAATAAACAAAATTTAAAAAAAATATGAATACCAGATCAAAATATTAAACAGAAGAAAAATAAAAAAAAATAAAAAAACTAAGTTAAATAAAATAAAATTAAAAAATATATAAAAGAAATAAAAAATAACAAAAAATATTTAAAAAATTAATAAAGCAATAAAATAAAATTAAAAAAAAAATATTTTTTAAAATTAAAAATATTTTAATAAATTAAAATATTTTTTTTTTACCAGAAATTGGGCGCCTTTCTGATTTCAGACTCGCCTACAGCTAACTTGTTGTCTCTCGGTGGTATTGACCTGCTTAATGACAAACACTTAATAAATTTCCCTCAAATCGAGTAGGAGATTTGCATGCCAAGCCGAAGCTTTCGCTGGCAGCTGCCAGCTGCAATTAGGGACTTCAAAGTGGGCCATTAAGTAGCTAAATCAGCTTAAAGGGGCGTGGCGGGAGAACAGTTTAAGTTAAGTGGGCAGTCGAGCTCATAAAGCTAAATGTCCAGACGAGCGCTCGGCAATGCAGAATTCGCAGAAAACACTTTTGGTTCACATGTATAAAGTGCCACGCCCACTGTCTAGGCTGTAGCCCATGTGGGTGTGCTGCCGGCTCGATTGTTGCTGGCCTTGTGCAAATTGGCCAGCAATGTTTGCTAATTGTGCCCAACCGCCGGAAAAGCTAAGAAAAGCCAACACACACATAGAGGGAGGGAGACAATTAGCCAATGCTAAAAATTGGCCAGGTGAGAATTTTCGCGATGCGCCGCACTCAGCCTTGCCTCCAGCCTGGCCATATCAACAATTATGGCCAACAAGCACATTTTGCTAATTGCCAGCAGCTGGCAGCGGCCAGAGGGCAAATTATTAATTCTTTCGGTTGTTTTTATTTGGACATTTTACGTGTGCGAAATTGGTAATAGGAGAAAGCAAAGCAAAGCAAAGCAAAGCGAAGCGAAGCGAAGCGAAGCAAAGTCAAGGCGAAAGAGCAAGTGAAATGGAAATTGCGAAAATGCGAAAAATGCTGAGCTCGACGAAATCTTCGGCAGGAAATTGAGGAAATGCCAATGCGAACCACTCGAACTATGCACGTCGACTGCATAATTGGATCTGAGCAGCTGCCGCCCACCAACTCCCACCCTGTAGGCTAGTGTAGCAGGGTGGGGCAGCTGCAGCTCTGGCGCTCAATTAGAGCGAGTGGCTGGACTGATTGAATCGTCACGAATGGACTGCTACAGCGTGTTGCATTATCAACAATATCTCTTTCCCTCTCTCTCTCTCCCTCTCTCTCTCTCTCTCTCTCTCTCTCTGTCTCTCTTTCTGGCTATCTGTTTAACTTGGTTTGCCGTATCCACATTAGTCAAAGTTCTGGCCAAAAGCGTCTAATTTTTTGTGCAAACTTTGCTCGAGTTTGACTGCCAGCGCAACAGACGAAGACTGCAACACCCAGACACCCTAACACACACACACACACACACACACACACACACACACACACACACACACACACACACACACACACACACACACACACACACACACACACACACACACACACACACACACACACACACACACATTCGCACACTCACATTCCAGCACATCCTGTTGTAACATCTCTAACCAGATTCCATCTACCTTCGTCCTTTGTTTGCCTATTTTTGAAACAAAATCCTTCTGTGCGAATCCGCCCTTGAGTTGAGCTTGAGAGTTCAGTTCTTAGAGGGTCTATGGACTATTAAGAGAGACTCGGATAGATGAAAAGAATAACCGGATAGACAGACAGATAGACAGGATACATAGATGGATGGATAAACGAGTGTCTAGTTGGAAATATGGATTATAGAATGAGAGTTGGATGGATGGATGAATAAAGGGATAAATGTACAAGTGGATAAGCATAAGGTAGCTTACTTAACGTTGGATAAACAAATATATGCATAGATGGATAAAGAGAGAGAGAGAGAGAGAGAGAGAAATATACAAAAATAGATCGATAAATAGACATAAGGATAAGGATATGGATAACGGATATATTATTGATAGACAGATAGATGGATAAGTGAATAGATAGCAGGCTTAATGATAGATGGACTAGTTAAAAGGCGGATAAATAAAGAAATCAATAGACGGGATAAAATATTTATATATGGATAAATGAATGGAACGACTAACATCGATCTAAGTATCTGTATAGGTGGATAAGGTAAAGAGATATTTGAATAGATGGATGAAGACAGAAAAATATATAATGATAGAAATAGATATGAAGAAAGGTGGATAAGCAGACGGATAAACCAATTAAATGTAGATAGATGATAAGTAGGATAAATGTTTAAGTAGAAAGATATCGAGAGTAATAATAGATATATATGGATAAATTGATGTATGGATAAGTGGATAAGTGAGTGGATAAGATAAACTGTTTTCTATATGGATAGATGAACAGAATTATAGAAAGATGCAGTGTTATATACGTATATAGATATATGGATAAGTGGCTGGATAGCTGAAAGGGTGGGTAGGTGTGAAAGCAATAGTTATATTGAGCAATATACCGATGGATAAGGATACGGATAAATATATGAATGACAAATAAATGTTAAGATAGAATAGGATAGAGTAGGCTAGGATAGGATAGAATAGGACGGATAGGATTGGATATTGGATAGGATAGGATAGGATAATGGAATGGATAACCCTTTGGATACATAAATATATAGCAGATAGGTAATAATGTTGATTAAGACTCATTACTCAACAACCACACACTAATATGCCCACTCATCTGCCAGCTAGGGTATTCAGGCGTCGTTCAGCGCCACATTCATAATGACATTGAGCAAATTGTTTCGAGTTGTCCACATATGTCTGCGGCCAATACAATTTTTGGCACGCCTAAGCCAAATTAATTAACTGCTGAACAGGGAACGATGCGAGTGAAGAGGAGCCAGGTGAGAGAGGGGGGGGGGCGTGGCAGGCGGGCAGACGGGCTGTGTGCAGGCAAGCGATTGGCAATGAGCAGTTACCGTTATAAGCTGCCTCGACATGCGGCAGAAACGAGCCAAAAGCTGCAGCAGCAGCAGCAGCTGAAAACCTGGTTTCAGTTTTAGCCTTGTTTTGTTTGGTTTTTTTTTGGCCACAGACCAAAGACCAAGACGAAGCCGGCAAATCGAGTGTGCGTGCGTGCGTGCGTGCGTGTTTGTGACTTGTTTTTGGCCTGTGGCAGCTTTTGGCGACTGCAACTGCAACTGCATCAAAAAGCACCGTTATGTGACCCCATATGCGGGCAACAAGCAGCCATTGAGCCGGCTTGGCATGGGCAGGCTGAGGCTCTGTTATTGATACCTCAAGTTTGGCGCTGAGCTTTGCCAAATTGCCAGACGGCAGCGATTCGATGGCGCAAATTGAGCAACTTTCTGGCTAGCGTGAAAGTGGACAAACAGGGCCAACACACACACACACACACACACACGCACACACACGAGCCAATGATGAGAGGGGAGAGGCGAGAGAATGGAGCTTGCTAGGGATTTGGGAGCAAAAGGACTGCCACGCGTGTTTGGACTAAACAGTGGCAGTGGCAGCAACTGCTGCTGCTACTGTGGCCAGCGGCAGCTGCAACATTTTCAGAGTTATCAGCCCCAGCCGTTGCTGGGCGATTAAAAAACGTTTTTTTGTTGAGCTCGAATGCAGCAGTAGTTGAGAAGCTTGAGGTATGGATAACGAGAAGGGAGAGAGAGACAGAGATAGAGAGATAGAGATAGAGAGAGAGATAGAGAGAGATAGAGAGAGATAGAGAGAGATAGAGATAGAGAGAGAGAGAGAGAGAGAGATAGAGATAGAGATAGAGATAGAGATAGAGATAGAGATATAGATAGAGAGAGAGAGAGAGAGACAGACTGCAATGGTATGCAGTGCGAAAAGTGTTGGCAATAAAAATAAAATAAATTAATTAATAATAATTATTTAAAGGTAATTTCTAAATTACGAAAATAAATAATAAATATTTTTTAAAAATTTTCTTAAATATTTAAAGTAAATTTCTCAAAAAAAAAAAAATAAATATTTTAAGTTATTTTCTAACAGTAAAATATCTTCATTTATATATAATAAATATTTTAAGGTAATTTTAAAAGTTTAAAAATATGTAAGAAATGTTTTAAACAAATTTCTCAAAATAAAAATTTTTGAAAAATATTTGAAACAAAATATTATAGATAAAAAATTAATAATAAATATTTTTATTTTATTTAAAAAATAAATAGTACATATTTCAAGGTTATTTCTGAGCATAAATAATAAATATTTTAAATATTAAATATAAATATTTTAAATATTTAAAAAAATTAAGAAAAAAGAAAATAAATATGTAATACTAATATATTGTAAGATACCATTCACAAAAACATTCATTATAACAAAGAGTGAAATAAATAAATAAATAAAATAAATAAATAAATAAAATAAATGCAATAAATAAAATAAATAAAATAAATAAAATAAATAAAATAAATAAATAAATAAAATAAATAAAATAAATAAAATAAATAAATAAATAATAAAGAAAAACATATAATAAATACTTTAATTTAATTTCTAAAATGGGCGAATAAAAAACAAATGAATTAAATCAATTAAAAACAAAAAGAAACAAGATTTTACGCTCATTTCTATAAAAATAAAATAAATAATAAATATTTTAATTCAATTTCTAAAAATAAAAAAAAATTAATATAAAATATGCTAAGCAATTTTCTACAATATTAAAGTTAATAATAAGTATTTTAAGTTAATTTGTAAAAATATTTATAAGTTATATAATATTTATAGTAATTATAGTAATATTTATGTGTCTTCAAAGAGTAAGAGAGAAATCTAAAAAATGTTTTTCTTCATAGCATGAATATACTTAAGGTTGAATATACTATATGTACATATATCACTTGAGCTATATAGCTACAATTTGTTACCTAATGAACTGCCTTTTATTCCTCTTAAAATAAAACTAAATTGGCCAGAAAATATTTCTTATAAAATTTAAGAAAATTCTTTTGAATAAAGCCTGAAATCGGGCTATTCCTATGAAGCTTTTTAGGCCATCTCAGCAGCACTGATAAATTGATAAACGTCTATCTAATAAGAGCTAACTCTCTTTATTTTATTTACCATCATCATCATCATCATTCTCATCATCATCATCATCCTCATCATCACAATCATCATCAGTCTAGCAAGTCTTGATAGTCTCAGCTTACATTGAAACACCTCTGCGCTTAGCTGCACAACTGAAAGGCTTCGGCTGGTGTGCTGGCTGGCATCGCGTGAGGTGGAAACCCTACAAGAAGCGTTTGGCCTTGATGGAAAGTGGCGAGATGACAACCCTGCTTAGAGCTAATGTTGTTGTTATTATTAAGTTGAGCACTTGTTTATGCAACTGGCGGTACGCCCCCTGCGCTGGCTGTGCTTAGAAATTTTGATTTTGTTTATTGAGCGAGGGTTGCTCAGGGTTGAAGGGTTGCCCACCTGTGAGAACCCTCCTTTGCTGTGACTGAGCAACCTGACTCAGTGCAAGGAAGAAGTCAGCCAAGCAGCACAGTGTCCAGCTCAACAAGTTCCTGGCCACTGCCAGCTGTTGCTATTGTTTTAAGTGGCATGAGGGCTGAGATGAGGCCAGGGCAGGGCATGGTAGGGCAGAGTTGGTGTCGTCTCTGCATGTGTGCGAGGAGGGTTGAATGCACGACTGTGGGAATTTCTCAATTGCTGGATGGTTAATAATTGCTATTGTTGGCTTCTTCACCTCTGCTGACGGGGGTGAGACTCGCTCTGCTTCCCCTCTCTACCCCCTCGCCATCGTCTGCTGCGGGTGTCTGCGCAATTGTGCGTAACGTGTTAGTCTCTCGACTCTCGACTCTCACTCTGTCTGCCTTTTGCTGTGTGCGACTTCATTTGCGGTCATATTGTAAATAAGCAACAGCCAGCGAGGCTGCCAGCCAGCCAGTCACTTGCCACTTGCCACTTGCCACTTGCTGCATGTTGCACAAAGTGCATTTTGAATTTGTGGCTGTAAATTTGACTCAAGACATGTCTCGAATCTTATAAATAATGCCAGCAACTGCAACTTAATATGCTGGCACGCCCCCTCTCAGCTACCTCCCTCTGACCCTTCGCCCACTTTGATTAATTGCTGTCTGCGGTTGCATAGCTCGAATAACCGAAACAACAATTTTCAAAGTTCGAACTCAACCTGCACTCTCAACCGCCCAGCTTGAGGAGGGCGCTAGTGGGGCGTGGCTGCCGTAGCGCCAGGTGTGTGCGGCGGCCACATCAAGCAAGTTTCTCAAGTTATGCTGCGATGCTCCAGTGTCTCTTGGGGTCAATTCAAATCGCTCCACTTGCCTCGGCCCCAATATCGAGAAACTTTAATTATCAACGCCATCGGATCTTTATGCAGTGCCGTTACATGACGTTAAATCGTAATTAGAAAATCATTTGTACCCCAAATTGTCTTACTATAACTAAGGTTCCACTTGCTTAGCTGAATATTGTTGACTTGTTATTTGGATATCATAGAGAGGTGAACAACACAAGTAAGAGTGATTAAGGCGAGAGTTGGAAGGGTTGGGAAGCGAAGGGAAGGCATAGGAGGCGTGGCAAATACATAGTCATCAGGGTAACCCATATATTTATAGATCATGTGGTCAAGTTAAGGTATTTGTTTAATCTAACTCCATCTTCTTCCATGTTTCATATGATACCTTTTTGGATCGAAGTTTCCTCTCCTCTTCAGCTTTGCATGACTCTATCTCGGGCATTATTTGACCGATTTCAGAGAGATATATCTTTTTCGACTCGAATGGAGCACGACTATAAATTTTTTTAAATTTTTCCACTTATCATTTATGTCAAAGTCGGGTCGAGTCGAAAACATTGAAAAAACTCTCAACTTTGGGTAATCGAAACTTTGGTATTTTATGGATATTATGCCTTATTAGAAGCGTGTGGATTCGTAGTATCGATCCGTAATCACAGATTTTCCATGTTTCAAAAACTTTTCTTAATAATACAATGAAATCAAGGAAAGACCTCTCCAACTTTGCATGCCTCTATCTCGGGTATTATTTGAGCGATTTTGGAGAGTTATGTCTTTTTCGATTCGTATTAAACGCGACTTTCAATCGGCATTAAATTAAGATAAGTCGAAAAGTTGCAAAAAGTTGTGTTCAATGTTTCATCTTCTATTTTCCATGTTTGATATTCTAACTTCTTTCTTTCACTTCTATTTTCCTTATTATCTCCTGCATTCTACCTTCTGTGTTTTATCGTCCATCTCCTATATTATCATCTTCAAATTTCAAATAGATCTGTATTAAAATTTTGTTTAAAAATTCCCAAATTCCGTAGCCTTATTAGATGAAGCCAGCCATAGAAATTAGAAGATCTTTCGCTTCTGATTTCTCGATGCCATTAAAAACGCATCAAAATTTTGGGCCAAGATCAAAACACGCAATTGCCATTAGCTGCAGCTGAGTAGCTCAGGAATCTAACCCTCTCTCTCTCTCTCTCTCTCTCTCTCTCTCTCGCTCTTTCTTCCCGTTCCCCTAGCTAAAGCGCTTCCACTTAGAGCAAACGACAGACTTCCTTTTTGTATTTCTTTGTATTTCTCTTCTTTATTGTAGTAACAAGTGAAAAGGGGTGGAGCGCTCATAATTATCAGCATGATAGCAAAATTTGTAGACTGATAATTATTTTCCCACTATTTTCCAGCTGTGGCTGAGAGTCGAGGCGAGCCGAGCCGAGCCGAGGCGAGGCAGGAACTCCATGGCATACAATATAATTAATAACATGGAAAATACATAATGAAATTATTATCTTACCGTAATGTGAAATGATTATCGCATGTGTGTGTCTGTCTCTGTTTACCTCCCTCTCTCTCTCTCTCCCCTCTGTGATGTAGTGTGTGAAGAGTGAACTAGACAATGGCTGCTACTCAAGTTGAACTCGAGCGACTTTGACGCGCATCGAAATGCCATTTGATGACGACGACGACGACGACGCTGGGAGCTTAGAGTGCGGCAAGGAACACGCATTTATGAGGTAGGTGTACTTAGGGCTAGGTCAGTGCCAGTGCCAGTGCCAGTCTCCCCTCTCTCTTTCTCTCTCTCTGCTCTTATGCAAAGCGTTGGCGTCTGCTCACCGGCGCAAGCGAAGCGTAGCGATTGACGCGACTTTGAAACGGTTTCCAGTTGCCTCCGCTCTTGGCTCTTACTTGTTGGCAGTTGGCAGCTCAACAGTTGCGGCTGCTTGCATTTCCAGCTACGAAACTCGACTACGATTGTCAAAACTCCAAATGCACTTGGAGAAACGACGAAGCCAATGATCGGCAAATAAAGCGACTTCAATGCTGAAGCCCTCTTGATTACATAGAGATTTAAAAATATATAATTTTATAAAATGTATCTTCCAGAAGTAAGCCTCAAACTTGCTTGAATTTTTTATATTAAAAAAATTAATAAAAATCTTTATCTTTTTATAAAAAAATGTTTAAAATAAAATTATATTAATCTGAAAAGTCTTTAGGAAATCTTTAAATATACGAAATATAAAAAGAAATTAAATAATATAATATTAAATATATAAAAAAAAAAATATATATATATATATATATATATATATATATATATATATATATATATATATATATATATATATATATATATATATATATATATATATATATAAATATATATATAATATATTATATTTAAATTTTGTTTTTAATTTAATTAAATTCTCAAATATAAATATATAATAATTCTCACTTATAATAGAAAAATCTTAAAAAAACTATTTATATTGCAATAAAACAATTTTAACATATTTTTCATATATGCTCAAGACTTTTAAAAAATTTACATTTATTAATTAAAACAAAACAAAAAACAAACTAAATAAATTTAACATATTTTTTATATATATTATATATATTATATTATATATGTAAATAAATAAAAAATATATTTTATTTTGCCTAAAATCGCCTTGACAAAATGTCCTTCCTCAGACTAATTTTTTACTAAATTAAATAAATTAAATTTAAAATTTTATTAAAATAAAATATATCATATTATTTTATTTTTTCTACAAAGTTTATTGAGAAATTTTCTGATACAATAAATATTTTTTAAGAATAAATAAAATATAAAAAAAACTATATATACCTTAAATGCCCTTTAGCAATTTTTTTATGATAAATATTTTTATAAACAAAATTCAATATGTAAAAAATTACATTATATATTTATTATTTATTTTACAAGTCTTGAAAAAGGCATAAAAATATGTTAAATTTATTTAGTTTGTTTTTTGTTTTGTTTTAATTAATAACGGTAAATTTTTTAAAAGTCTTGAGCATATATGAAAAAATATGTTAAAATTGTTTTATTGCAATATAAATAGTTTTCTTTATTTTTAAGAAATTTTTTTATTGTGAGTAAAAATTATTATATATTTATATTTGAGGATCTAATTAAATTAAAAAAACAAAATTTAAATATAAATATAATTTTTTGTTTGATATTTATATTTATATATATTTTTCATTGATCTTAATTCATTTAATTAAAATATTTTCCCCATATTATTTTCAATTATTTTCTCAATTATCTCCATTTGATTGAAGTGCAATTTTTATTTTAATAAGTTTTCATACATGCAAGTTGAGCATCTTCAGTACCTTTTTCTCTCAGTGTAAAATCGGCTCAGTTGCTTGGTTTGGGGTTGCCGGTCCGGTCCGGTCTGGTCCGCTCAGGTGGGCAGTTTCAATTTCTGATGACTGGCCGAGCGCCTCGCAGTTATGTCAGAAGGTTGCGGCTTCTTCAGCCAAGCGGAAGTTGATTTATTTCTCTCTGCGCTTCGGTGAGAGAATTTCCACAAATGTGTTGCATTGTTGTTCCTGCCACACCTACAACGGCCGATAAAAAAATGAAGAACAGAGTGAGAGAGAGGGAGAGAGAGAGAGAGAGAGGGAGAGAGAGGGAGAGGGAGAGGAAGAGTCTTGGAAAAAAGGTAAGAAAAGCCGAGGCGCATTTCTTATATTTAACATAATTTGAGACCTTCGCTGCGAGTCGCACACAAAATTGTTCGAGCAGAACTTTTGCCTTTGGGACTCATATAAAATTAAGAAATATTTGTAATAATTAGCTTAGAGCAGCTTCTTGCTTACTTTTTATTTTCATTCTCTGCTCGTTTGCCTTCCTCTGCTTATTCTGGCAATTTCAATTTTAATTTCAATTTCATTTCGGGCACAAAAGGTCGAAGGCACAGCCAACCGCAGCCAAAGCATAAAAGCAGAGCTACCAAAAAAAAAAGAAAAGGTAATTGAAGAAGTCAAGAAATTATTAAAAACTAAAAAATCTTCTACTCTTACTCTCTCTCCCTCTCTCTCTCTCTCTCTCTCCCTGTTGCCAGCTTTTGTCATCGAGCTGCACAATTTATGCGTATTGCCAATGGACATTAAAGCCGAGAGTTGAGTTGAGCTCGCAGGGAATTGCTGACCAGCTGATGCCCTGTGTGTGAGATGTGTGTGGAGGAAGGCGCAGCAACAGGTGCTACAAGTTGATGGGAAGAATGGACTAGGCTTTCAAGTTAGTATTTGTTATATCAGCAAACTATATATATAGATCCTACGTGAAAAATTCTGTAACATATAAAAGTCTTTTGATTGGTAGTAAGTCAAGAAGTTAGTTAGATATTTGAAATATATATTATAGAAATCATAGAGATGCATCAATATCTGTATCAATATCTATCTCTTGCGCCAATTGGTATATATGTTTTAATAAACTTTTACCTAGCTCACTTATCATATTCATTCAGCAAAGGTAAAGCGAGTTTGTTCAAGTTATTTCAACCGTTCGTTTGTCTATTTCCTGACTATACTGAGCAAGATATCAACTATTGAACTAGCCCTTTTTTTGTAAGCTTTTTTTCAAATATTTTTCAAAAATACTTCTGGTAAAGATACGGAGTCCAATCTTGTTTTATTTAAAGGAGCATATAACAGAGCTTCGTGGAAAAAAAATTTTGAGACTCTATCTCAAATGATATTCATCTACGGCGACCACAAAGGCTGTGCTATCCTGATGACACGCAGTGTATGTGTGGCTGTGCGTTCGTCTATCCGTTTCGTTTATCTCTCCTCTTGAGTGTCTGTCTATATATCAGTTTAATTCGTCCAACTGACTGTCTATGTGGGCGATCGTCGGACTGTAAGCTTGTGCATTCGTCTGCTTTTCCGTCCGTCTATCTGTGCTTCCGTCTGCGCGTTAGTCCCTCTGTAGGTCCGTCTATCCGTCCGTCTGTCTGTCCAACCGACCTTCTGTTCTCCCGACTATCCGTCTTTCTGTCTTTCCGTCCGTCCTACTATCCGTCTGTCTGCCTGGCAGTCTGTCTGTCTTACGTTCGTCCTTCTGTCTTTCTGTCCATTCGTCTGTCCGTGAGCCTGCCTGCATGTTCCTCTATTTGTCTATCCATTCTACACTTGTTTTCCTTCCGATTGTCTCTCCTTCAGACCTTCCTTCTATCCGTCTGTCTATCCTTCCGTCTCTCCGACTATCCGTCTGTCTGTCAGTACGTTAGTCCGTTCAGCTGTGCTGCCGACAGTCTGTTCGTGATGTCGATCTCTCCTCTGTCTGCCTGCGTCTGAGAGTCCTTCCGACAGTCTGTCCGTGAGTCCGTCTGACAGTCCTTCCGTGCGTCTCACTTGATATATACGATCCTGTAGGCAATCTTATATAGAATCCCGAAACTAGAAAGCTTCTCTATAGATTCAGCCAATCGAACTCCTCCCGTGTTTAGTAACTGAATCAGCTTACTCCAGCGCCGATCTTCCCGCTTGGACTATCATCTGCCTTAGCTCACACCTCGCTCCTCTAGCTGTGCCATATCGCACGCTTGCACCCATCTAGCCCACTTTTAGTGCTTACAGGGCATCAGCTATGAAATTGCTGTTGAAAAATTGAAGCTGGCATCGAGCAATTGGCCAAATCTTTGATTGGCTTACAACGGCGAGTGCAGCGAGCGTGCTCCAGGCGTGCTGCCCACCTGCCAGCTACACCATATGGCGC
This sequence comes from Drosophila mercatorum, assembly GCA_961210405.1. NCBI lineage: Eukaryota > Metazoa > Arthropoda > Insecta > Diptera > Drosophilidae > Drosophila > Drosophila mercatorum. The sequence continues at coordinate 52,685 of CAUIUS010000009.1, forward strand.
TGGGCCCCTGCAGCCGGGCACCCCCCCCACCCCAGCCTGCTGCAGCCCTTAAGAGTTGCTCTAAGAGCTTCAAGCATTGCATTTCACTTGCCATTCGGAAATTCATTTAGCTTTTGTTGTTGTAGCTGCTTGGAGCTGACGGAGCTGATGTTCTCCTGTTTTTCTTTTTCATTGCTCCATTATACTTTAGCCTTTTCCTTTACTCTCTCTCTCCCACTCACTGCCTCTCTCTCGTTTCTACTCCTTCTCTTTTTTATAAGCATTTTTCAATCGCATTTCGATGCGCATTTTCATTTGGGGTCAAGAAAAATCCATTAGCAGTCGGTGGAAGTTAAATAGAATCCATTAGCTGCTGCCGGCCAAGTTGTTGCCTTTCTTATTTGTTGTTCTCTTTGCTGCTGCTGCTGTTGTGTAGGTGGTGTTTGGCTGCTGCTGCTGCAGATTGTAATAAAGCTTGCTGCTTTGCCTGCCCTGGCAAAAGTAAAAGGCGTACAGCCTGGACTTTTCCCGCTCAAGTGGAAAGTGAAAGAAGCGCACGCAATGCCTCCCCTCCCTCCTCTCTCTCTCTCTCTTTCAAACCTCTCTCTGAGGCCTTGCTCAAAATTTGAGCTGGGGTTTTCCTTGCTTTTTGCCAATTAAACTCATCAGATTTGGCCAGCTACAAAAACGATTTACATCAGTTTATTTCTTTCCTTCTTAGACTTAAGCTATCTTAATCTTTTCATTATTTTCATTTATTGCGGTTTGCGCTTTGCGCTGTTTAGATTAAAATGTTGTATTTTTCGTGTGCGCTCAAAAGTATGCTATGCAAAAATGCAGACGAGTCAGCAGTGTGGTCAGTTTAGAGCATGTATGCACATATGTGTGCTAAAAGATGCTGCTAAACTGTTCTTAGTGAAAATATATAGAAAGAGATAAAAAAATTAAATGAAAAATAATTAAAAATAAAATAAAATTAAAAAAATAATAAAATAATTGAAAAAAATTTCTAAATAAATACAAAAATTTTAAATAAAATATTACATAAAAATATTTAAAAAATAAAATAAATGTGAAATAAAAATATTTAAAATAAATAAAAAATATTTAAAAAAAAATATTTAAAAATAAAATTGAAAATATATAGAACATGCTTTTTCATCTCTACAAAATTTTTTGATCAAATAAAAATAAAAAAAAATAAAAAAACAAATAAAATACATAGGAATATAAAAATTTAAAATATATAAAAAATTTTAGATTAAAAAGAAACCAAAATTTATAAATAAAAATAAAAATTAAAAAAAAAAATGTTCATATTTAAAAAAAAAATTTGATGTGATATAAAAAAAATCATTTAAAAAATAAAATACACTGAGAAATAAAAATTTTAAAAATAAATAAAAATTTTTATAATAAAAAATTAAATACAAAAACTTATAAATATATATTTTTTTTTTTTAATTTTTTTAAAAAATATTATAAAAAATATTTATAATTAAATTTAAAAATCTATAGAAAATGTTTTGTACAATAAAATATTACTAACAAATTTTTAAAGCTAAGAAACTAAATATATATAATAAAATACATAACACGTCGATCACAAAAATAAATAAAATATTTTAAAGTAGTAGGAAAACTTACATAATTAATTTGTAAGCTTAGCCTGTAAACCTCTCAATTCCCACGCCTCATGCAAATCATGATTATAAACCAAAAAACATCCAATAAAAACCACATAGTTCCACAATCCTTAGCAAACCCTTGGCCAGCCACACAAAACACTTAAAGAACTGCTATAAAAGTGTTCCACATACCCAAAGAGGGAGAGAGTGGAAAAAAATGACTTAAATCACTTTGCGGGCATATCAAAGTTTAGCGCAAGTGTAGTTTATCAATGTGTTAGGCCGGCCGGAAGCGACTGTCTGGCTGGCTGTTAGAGAGAAGTGCAAAAACGAGAACAAGAACGGAGGAAAAGCCTACGGCGGGCCGAGCAGGCGGCGTCCGCCCGCTCGCTGAGTTGGCAGTGGTTTATGTTTTGCACTGGCATCGTGACATGCAGTTTGCAAGTGCTTTGCGCTAAAGAAAATCTATTAACCTCCAGTGACATGTAACAAGGCAAACACACACGCACACGCACACCTAATGTGACACAATGCATATTTATGGGCTTGTCGAATGGCGAGCGAGCGAGCACAGCAGCTAAAAGTATGCAATGCTTTTTTGCGGCTGGGTTCGCGTCTTGGCTAGCTTTAATGTGATAAATCATAGCATACTTTTGTGCGCGTTTGAATATTGAGTTTATTTTCGCGAAATCTTTTGTCTTCGAGCATTTGGCGAGTGTTCACTGTACAGTGCTAGTTTTCTTCAACTAAACTGATTGTGCGTGCAAAAGCCCTGTAATGGCGTTGCCTAGTCTTTTTTTTTTGTGCCGCTTTTGCTCCTTTTTTCGTGTGCGCTTGGCAGGCTTTTTGGGCTCTTTGAAAATATGCTCACTCACTGCCCAGTCCAGTCGCAGCTGTCAGTGCTGGCTTGCTGGCGCATTTAACGCATTGTCCTTTTAGCCATATTGATGATGATGCCAAATGACATCAAATGGCAATGCCAACACCGTGGCCAGCCAGCACAGCAAGGACTTCATGCTATCAGCTGCATGACTACAGCTGCTGCTGCTGCTGCCGCCGCCGTCGCTGTTGTTGTCACAGTTGTTTCATTTTATGTTGCCATTATTTCGTGGATTTTTGGCTGCTTTAGCATTTCACTTTGATAGTCCCGGGCAGGCGAACGACAACAGCAGCCGGGCTTGGGGTCCTTGGCTGGTAGCTTTTGCTTTATCTGCTGACAGTCATAAGTTTTGCTTTGCTTTCCATTTTTATTTCATTTATAAGCGCTGCCTCGGCTACTCGACTCCTGCGCGTTATCCTTTGCTCGCTGCCCTTACACACATCTGCTCCTTTGTCCCCTTTGTCCCTCTTCGCTCCTTAACTCATCAACGCGCATATGTTCGCTGGCTTTGCCTGCTCTACTCCCTCTCCTCTCTCCCTCTCCCTCTCCCTCTCTCTCTCTCTCTTGCTCCTTGCACAAATTTATTTTTATTTGCTACATTTTTGCTACACTTCTTCATCTCTCTCTCTCTATTGTTGCTTTCCTGTTGCTGTTTCCGCTTGTTGTAAATTTTAGTGGATTATCCTGCTGCTGCCGGCTCGAGCTGCCCGTTTGAGTGAATTTATTCAAACTTCACTAAACACAATCAATTTACGAATTATTATTATGGCTAGCAGGACTCACTGCCACGCCCCCCTTTCTCCTTGTTGTCGCCTTTTTTTTTTGTTGTTGTTGCTCCTTTCGCATTTATTGCATTTGTTACGCTTGAGCCGAGGCTGTCCACTTTACGCTTATGATCTGCCTGAGTCCTTACACTCTCCCTCTCTCCCCCTCTCTCTCTGTCTCTCTCTCTAGCTGGTTCGGCCTCATTTGCCAGGCGCTTTTAGCTCTTCATGTTTATGATTTCCATTTGCTTTGAGTGTGGGCGGCGCACGTCATATGTTCCTGGCAACAGGACAACAGCAAAAAAAGGGGCAGCTCAGTGTAATTACCACTTAAATCGTGGCAGGCCTCCACAACACACACACTCGCACACACACTCATGCTAAAACAATGTGCAAAGTGTAATCATAATAAATAATAAATACATTTTATTGTTTAATGGATTGCAGTTACATTTCCTCAACTGTTTGCGACTTGAATGTTGTCGCCTTTGTTGCTGCTGCTGTTGTTGTTGTCACTGGCGTCGCCATTGGCATTAGTCACACTTTATTTATGAATTATGATACACTTGGCGCCCTGCAAGTGGGTTAACTGGCTATGTGCGCTTGGGGAAGGCGTTTGGACTCCTGGCCTTAGGCAGAGCTCAGGCCACAGCTGCTCATAGCAGCCTAGAAATCTATCAATAGAGAGAATCACAACTATTATTCTGGTAAACTATTTAGCAAGTCGAAAGCTCTAGGTCCACATTTGAATTGTGAGAACTCAGCATAAAATTATTATAAAATATAATTAAATTTACTTTTTTTTTATAAATTATAAATTATGTTATATAAAAGAGATAATTAAGTAAATTATAAAATAAAATTTGTATAAAATATAATACTTTAATTATTTAAAAATAAATTACATAATATATTAAAAAATGAAAAATATATATAAAATATATAAAATAAAAATTAATAAATTAAAAAAATAAAACTTAAAATAATTAAGCAATCAAAAAATTAATAATAAAAATTATAAGCTCCAATCAGATTTTTTAAATTTGTAGTATTTATTTATTTATTTTTATTTTTATTTATTTTTTAAATTAATTTATTTTTTTTTTATTAATTATTTATATTATTTATTTATTATTTTAAAATTAATTAATTTTTTTATTAATTATTTATATTATTTATTTATTATTTTAAAATTAATTAATTTTTTTATTAATTATTTATATTATTTATTTATTATTTTTAAATTAATTTATTTTTTTATTAATTATTTATATTATTTATTTATTATTTGTTTATTTATTTATTTTTTTATTAAATATTTATATTATTTATTTATTATTTGTTTATTTATTTTTTTTATATATATTTTTAAATTTATTTATATTATATATTTTTTAAAAATCCTTAAAATATAACGAAAAATAATTTCAAACTTAAACAAAATTAAAATAATTAATATAATTTTAAAAAAATAATTAAATGACTAAATGTAGGAAAAGTGGAAAATTTAAAATATATTTTAATGTTTATATACATATTTTAATTTTGATATATACCAAAAATTTAAATATTTTAAATTTATTTATTATTAACTAAAATACCAAAATATACATGAAATATATTATTTAAAATAAAATTTTAAAAAAATTTAAAAATAAAAATAAATTAATTAATTAATATTATTAAATATAAATAAAATAATTGTTAATTACTTAACACTTTGGCTTCCTCTAAATATTTTATTTATTTTTCTTGTACTTCAATATATATAAATTTTTGGTTTTAGTTCAAATAATTTTAGTTCCTTTATTTGTATATACATATTAAGAGCAAGTAACAAAATGGAATCGAAAAACTTGCCTGACCAGCTGTAAATATACTGAGTGTAGTCTTTATCCAGTTCTAGTGGCTCAATGAAATATTCAATTCAAAACTTTCTTGACCATGCTTCATACGACACTTTGTAAGCTCGAAACAAAATGGAATTGAAACATTACCAATACAAAACAGATAATCTCAATCAATTTCTTTGTTATTGGCCTAAGATTCATATATAAAGTCTAGTTACTTAGAAACAAAATGGAAATGAAACATGAGCACACACTAGATGGCGCCACAACTCCTCTGTCATCTTTAGTGTATCGAGCAAGTCGCTTAGGCCCAAGTCGAGCATATTTAATGAATTTATTTCTATGCTCACATGTGTGTGTGTGTGTGAGAGTGTCCTTGTCTCTCCCCCTCTCCCCCTCTCCCTCTCTTTCTCTCTCTCTCTCTCTTTCTGTGTGTGTGTGCGCGTTTCGGTTTTATTGTTTGAGCACGGGCAGGCAAGCTCGAAATTTGAGTAATAATGATTTATTGCCTATTAGCAGTTAATTAGACTTAAAAGACGGTCATCAAAAGGCTTAGCCCCGTGGCTAATGAAAAACTAAGCGGCCCCAAGAAACAGAATTCGATTCGAGCTGCTTGCTGGGCGCAGCGGCTTTGAACTCGTTTCGTGCCATTAGGAAAAGCGAAAGCTCCTCAAGCGAAAACTGCAATTAGGCCAAAGGAGCAGCAGCATATCTGGAATAGGCGTAGGGGCACGGGGAGGGGCAGCATTCGAGTTGGCCAATTTCACAAAAGCCCTGGCCAATTAAACTAATGCCTGCCTGGCCGAAATGTGCAGGCAAATTTGCACAGGCACCGAGCAGCAGCCACTGGACCAGAGTCTTCCCTATCTCTTCTCTCTCTCTCTCTCTGTTTCTCTGGAATCATATCGAGAGAAATTAATACATCATCAAATAGAAGTAAGCCCCAAAGTTCCAGCCGGTCACATAAATAAATAATGCCTATTTATGTTTATTACACTCATAGCTGCTGGCGATGGCAATGGCGATGGCGATGGCCAAGGCGGTGGCAAGGGCGACAAGTAGCCAGAGCTCATTCTGAGTACACTGTGAAAAAATATATAGCTGATTTGCTAAGATCATGTGATTTGCATTAGAGAGAGAGAGAGATATTATGCTAGAGATGGAGATTGAGAAGGAGAACTAGAAATAAGCAAACAAAGAGAGAAAGGTGAGAGAGAATGAGATAAATCGGAGAAGAGGGAAAAGAGAGCAAGACACATATTGTATGAACTATAGAAAGAGAGAGATAGAGAAGAGAGGGAAGCAAATAAATATGGGTAAATTGAGAGAGAGAGGGAGAGAGAGAGAGATAAAGTTAGGTAAAGAATGTGAGTCTGATTCGGTATAAGAAAGATAAAGAAGAAAGAGAGATTGACATAAAGAGAGAAAATAGGAGTAATAAGAGAGGCAAAAGCCAAATCTATGAGAGATACAGAAAGAGATCGAAACAGATAAATAGAAACAGAAAGAGAGAGAGAGAGAGAGAGAGAGAGAGAGAGAGAGAGAGAAAGAGAGGGAGACAAAGAAATGAAAAGGAAAGACAGCTAAGTAGATCAAGAAAAAGACAACATAAAGTGAAACATAGAGAGAGAGAGAGAGAGAGAGAGAAACTGATAAACGAAGTGGAGATAGAAAAGAAGGGAGGGACTTAGAGAACTTAAAGAATACTAAAGAGAGAGAGAGAGAGAGAGAGAGAGAGAGAGAGGGGGAGTGAGGGCAAGAATAAGGCAGTAAGTGTGATAGATAGATGGAGAAAGAGAGAAAGAGAAAGTGTGACATATTTTGTCTCACTCTTTTCATTTCTCATTTCTTGACTCTGTCTTTAACTGTCCCTCCTGCTTTGCCTATAGATTTCTGTTGATGCATTAGCTGTCCTATATTTACCCTATATCTGCTCTATATTTGCCCTATATCTGCTCTGTATTTATCCTACATCTTCCCTATATTTGCCCTACATCTGTCTTACATCTGCTCTATATCTGCCCTATATCTGCCCTTCATATCTGCCATATATGTGTCCTATATCTGCCCTATATCTGACCTATATATGCCCTATATATGCCCTATATTTACGCTACATCTTCCCTATATTTACCCTACATCTTCCCTATATTTGCCCTACATCTGACCTACATCTTCCCTACATCTGCCCTATATTTGCCCTGTATTTGCCCTATATTTACCCTACATTTGCCCTATATTTACCCTACATTTGCCCTATATTTACCCTACATCTGCCCTATATCTGCCCTACATCTTCCCTACATCTTCACTATATCTGCCTTATATCTTCCCCTTATCTGCCCTATATCTGCCCTATGTCTGCCCTACATCTTCCCTACATCTGCCCTACATCTTCCCTATATTTGCCCTACATCTGCCCTATTTCAGCCCCATATCTGTCCATATCTTTCTTTCTCTCCCACTTTGTACTCCATCTTCTGTCAGCTTCCATCTACTTCACTCTGCTTCCTCTATCCTCCTACTGCTCTCCAGCTTCAATTTGATTCTCAGCTTTTGCCTGCAGGTTCAGTCTGCCTAATTTCTCTCAGTGCATGCACAATCATATCCTTATTTAGCTACAGCTGCGTCAGCTCTGTGCAAATGTGGATCCGGTTAGGCCCCAACAATTGGATTAGCATTTCTCATTGTTGCTGTAGCTCACTCGGACAGCTCTCTGCCCACTCCCACTCCCAGCCCACCCTCGCCCTCTACCCAAGCAGCGACAGCCCCTTTTAACAGAGTTGTCATTGTTTTTTATGCCCCATATTGATATAGTCGCCCAGCCAAGAGGGCGACGCTGTGTGTGTGTGAGTTGGGTTTCGGTTTGGGTTTGGGTTTGGGTTTATGCTGGGGCGTTTGCTGTGAAGTGTCATGTTGGCTAAATGTTTGGCAAATCCTTGACGCGTCGCACAGGCAGTTGAAGTTTACGATAAATGCCTGCAGCTCAGCGGTAGTTTGAGCGTCCATAATGCGCTCGGAATATTTCACGGGGAAAAACTTCCGCTTAAAATGTGAACTTACGCCACGGATTTCGGATTTCCACCTGCCGGTCGTCAAGGCAGTCAAGATTGGCATTAAATGGCTAAAAGGATAACGGGAGGTGAGAGCCTGACGCCGCCTGCTGCCTGGCATATATTTCAATTCGAGGCACCTTAGCCGGCTCCCAGCCGACGCTTTTGGCTAAAAGGCATCCAAAATGCCAAAGCTAAACATAGCCATGCCACGCCCTCTAACCCTCCCCCAGTAACGCATTGTCGGGCCCACGCCGCGGGCCCACGTTGCACCTGGCAAACGGCAGCGCCGTTCTAATTGACTTTGCGCGGATAATACCTTTTTGGCCAGGCTAAAGCCTCATCATATTACTTAACATGCCAACACACACACACTCACACACACACTCGCACACACACATCAAGTGTGTAATTGGAAACGTTAGTGCGTCGCGCGCTCTCAGCCAATTGCCAAAATGTTTTCGATACCCTCACTGCCAAGGGGCTGGCTCCATTGTGTTTCGATTAGGCCCAGCCAGGACTTTCTTAACATGGCAAAAAAATGTCTATAGACTTGAGATGGATGGAAGCGTAAGTCAGTTAAGTGTTTTATGCCAAGGCTACTTCAACTTTACTTTTAGCTCTGATAAACAGATGTAAAAATTGTATAAAAAAAAAAAATTATTTATATAGTATTTTTTTATGGGGCCTGCTATAGCATATCGGGTAAACGGCCTTTATGACACAGTAGTTAGTTGAAATTGTGCATTATTTTCCCTTTTCACTTTTCTGAAGCCCAAAGCAACAATTTTTCATCGATTAACACAGACATCAAGTTGAAAGTGAGCCTCATCGCTGAAGGTTTGATAAATCTGCATTCACTATTGCTGTCAAATTTTCTTGATTTACAAAATTTTGCTAAAATATAAAAATACCATTTTTAATAACCCTGAACTGTCAGCTATCCCTATGTATTTTTTTCTTTTGCTTGGCAACACTTGACCGCTCAAATGGCGCAAAATTCAAATCTTGCGTGACTTTTGGGACAACCTTTAGTTCAAAGTCTAGAGTCCAAGGAGGCAGAACATGGCCATAGAATCAATGGATATTTGGTACTAGAGCCTGAGGAATGAAGTAACTTCAGGTATCTATCATTTATAGATTAGCATGTGAGCTTCTTGAGCTCTCAGACTCAAGGTCTTTCAACTCAAAGAGCCTAGGACTCTAATGCCCTAGATATTTATGGTCTTAAAGCAAAGGACTCTAGGACTTTAGCACAATATGATTAGAGCACTCAAGATCTGCAGTTCTTTTTTGTTGGTTTGACTCAAGATCTGATTTCAGAAGGTTACTAAAGCTCTAGATATGTAGAGTTCTCGAGGCAACTATGCTTAAGCACATTTCTAAGTCAACTTTAAGCCCTAGATTAAACTACTCTGCTACGCTCCGTTAGTGGTCTATAAAGAGTGTGCCTTCAAGTCTTGGAATTGAACAGTCTAGAGCTTGAGGCATTTGGGCATTTAGGGATCTAGGTATACACAAAACTAAGAGTTAACAAATCTAGTGTTGCTATATCTATATAGCTATGAATTCAGAATCTAACAGTCTCTCAGCCTAGAGCTGTAGGACTTTAGGATTAGTTATAGAGAGAGAGAGAAGAGCTCTTACCAAGAGCAGTATGAAGCTTTTCCTATGAACTTTCTCAGTTTCGATAGATGAGCTGACTCCATGATGCTCTGTTAGTTAACATATGTTAGCTAACATATATTATTTTGCTGTTAGATGTTAGCTCAAACCGCTGTCAGAGCATTTGAGCATCAGTTTTATTGCTTTGTTTTTATTTCGCCGCCAGATGTTTAGTTTTTCAATTCAATTAAATGCGTGCCACAATTTCGGCACAATCGTTGTTTACACAGGGAGAGAGAGGGAGAGAGAGAGAGAGGGAGAGAGAGCTGTATATTTTTATGGCATTTACTATTGGTGGGTCGTTGGCCCGTTTAAGTAGCCAACGGGCGGCAGTCCTCGCTCCGCTCCTCTGCTGCTCTCTGGCTAGAAAACTTTGTTAACTGGCAACTCGCTTGACAATATTTGCTGCTGCTGCTGCTGCTGCTGTTGTTGTTGTTGTTGTTGGAGCTGCTTGCTGTTGGCTTTGCCAATTGAATTTAAGTGCCAACGGAGCCAGCAGACCCGACTCCCATTCAGCTCTGGTCACACTTTGTGGCAGCAGCAACAATATACGTTGCATCCATGTTTCATTGCTGCTTCTGCTTCTGTTTCTGTTTCTGTTTCTATTTTTGTTTTCATTTCTGGTTTATTTTGGCGCAACATTCCCGAGTTCACATTTCGCATTCCACATCATCATCAATTTTCATTGTAATGCGATTAGGAACGACGGAAACTTGGCCAGCCAAAGCGCAATTTTCGTGCCTAACATCATTCTGAGCCCAGCCCAAAAAAAAAAACAAGTAATAAGGTAACAGACGGCTGCTACTGACTGCATAACACTTATTCCCAGTGGAGTCAGGCAGCCAGGCTGGAGTCTTCACTAACTTAACTGTATTATATTGAAGCTCTAGCTAGACAGCTTTGGCAGCTTTGGACTCTTTCAGACTTGCCACGCCCCTAAGAGGCAGCAATGGAGCAATATACTTGTTAAAGTTGGAATTTGTGACTGCAGTTTTATTAGAAATGCCACGCCCCAAATAGACGCATATATATAAGCTTTAGCTTTTAGATCTTGGCTTGGCAATGCGATTATATATTCCAAAGTTCAAGTCTCTAGCCCTGCCAGAAGTACTATCTCTGAGCTGCCGGAGTCTATATTCCAAATTTCTAGTCTATATTCCAAATCTCTAGCTTCAATAGCGACGGAGTAAGGATACGGCGGATGAAAGAGAAGAAGGAAGGAAGGAGAGGCGGATAGACTGTTAAGCGCACTGATGGACGGCAGTAGAGAGCGACGGCTAGAGGGACGGAAGAACGGATGAAGCAATGGGCGGACGGATGAAATGATAGTACGGAAGGGCGGTAGGTAGGACGGAAAGAAGGAAGAAAGAATGAACGGACGGAGAGACTGATGAACGGACGGTAGAAACTGACGGAACAACGTCGAATGGATGAATCAATGGCAACTTGCAGAAAACCAATATGCCCATTTCAACAAAACTACCTCTCCCTCTGTCTCTCTCTCTCTCTCTCTCTCTGTCAGCAATTGCTGTGTTCCCGCGAGCATTTATAAATGATGAGAGCGCGCGTTTTGCAAAGTCTATACAAAATCTGACCCCCTCTACCCCAAACCCTTCCACCCGCTGCTGCCTCCTCTGCCACGCCCCTACGCCGCCGCAGCTTCAGCATCTGTTTCATGTTGTTGGCGTATCATTTTTCTATGGCCATGTGTAATTTATGCCCCATTTGTTGTTGCTGCTGCCGATTGTTGCTATGCTAGACATACTTTATATATATGTATATCTAGTATATATATATATATATACTATATATATTTATATTCCATATTTATTGTGCGGCCATTTTGCCTATAATCTTTTGGGCAGCTCCATTGTTTGGCCACTTTTTTGCTGCCTCTGTTGTGTTTGATAGACACAGACACATGCTTCTTTGATTTATGAATGCAAACGAGCCGGGCAACAACAACAAGCAACAACAACAACAAACAACAACAACAAACAAGCAACAACAACTTGTTTAGTCAGCCCTGGCTGAGTCTCTTGACCCACGCAGCCTTTGCCTGTTCTCTTTTGGCAATTAGCCTGATGGCACGATGTTACCTTAAATTTCATTAGCCAAACAATTTAATATCAAATGCCATTCGGACGCTCATTGACAGACGTTGAGGCTACAGACGATTGACGCTATGGCAACAGACACTGATTGCTTGATGAAGCGGAGGAGAAGCGAGCCTAGGGGAAAGGGCAAACAAAGGGTAAAGCTAAAGGGTCTGAGGAGGGGAGAGAGAGAGAGAGAGCGAAAGAGATTAGGTATATAAGAGGAGGCAGAACTGCAGCATCCAGCTGCATTAGCTGCAAAAATGTGAAAGACGACGCAGTTCACGTTCTCTTCGACTTTCAAGATATCCCGACTTCATGTTCCTTAATATGCTTAATCTGGTGTTCTCTTAAGTGTAATTTTTGTTTGTGGAATAGGGGTATTCCAACAACACAAATTTAGGAAAACAACGAAATCAAACTCTTGTTAAGAGTGCTCGAGAGCTTTCTTCAAACATATTTCATAGTTGCTCCGCTTGGGCTACGCTTATGTTCAATAAGTCTTTGAGGCGTGAAGGGGGCGTGGCATCCAAAATTTAACAAAAACCAAAATTGCATAAGGCTCACATAAAACTAAATGCCCAATTTGAAGGCTCTAACTATAAAGATGAATTAAATAGAATTTTATAACTGCACTTCGATAACATTTTTAATCGATAACATTAAAAATTGAAATAGTTATGTATTTTTCTGAACAAACTCGATCTTTTCGTGATATACAGAAACCTAGCTATAAAGATGAATTAAATAGAATTTTATAACTGCACTTCGATAACATTTTTAATCGATAACATTGAAAATTGAAATAGTTATGTATTTTTCTGAACAAACTCGATCTTTTCGTGATATACAGAAACCTAGCTATAAAGATGAATTAAATAGAATTTTATAACCGCACTTCGATAACATTTTTAATCGATAACACTAAAAATTGAAAAAGTTATGTATTTTTCTGAACAAACTCGATCTTTTCGTGCTATGCAGGAACCAACACACAAGTTTCAATACTAATTTTATGAAGCCCTCAGATCTTAGGACTCCTTTCTCTACTTTCTCTCCTCCCTCCTTTCACTGCTTTCTCATTCATTCTCTTGTAAATCAAATAACAAGTTAAGCTGGCACTTGCCCGTCCTAATTGAGCTATTATTGCATACAACCAAAGACCATATCGGGGTCTATGCAGTCTTTTCGATTTGACTTGCCTCCCCCCTCTCCACCCCCTCTCTCTCCACCCCTCTGCCACTCTGCAGCTGCATTCACAATCAGCGAATGGGCATCGAAACGTATCGAATCGTTGAATTTCGCTGCCGACGCAGCTTCTAATGAAGCAATTTTCACTAAAAGCAGTTACCACAGCAGCAGCGGCAGCCGCACGACCTTAAGCTACATGTGGATAAGGCGCCCTTAAAGGCTCCTGCCCCTGGCCCCTGGCCCCTGCCCCTTGCAGTTGCCATTGGCGCGTGTTTGTTTCAAAGCTCAAATTGCAAGCAGCAGGCGAAGGGCAGCTGCAGCCATGCCTTGGCTTCGCCTGGCTTTAGCAATTATCCACAAAAATATCCACATCAAGCAGGTTTCTTAGCCCCGACGCCCCGCCTCAACCCTGGCTACGCCACTGGCTTTTGCAATGCTTTCAGCACTTGGCAGCGCTACGTGCGAATTTATTGATAGCGATATTTTTGTAGCTCTCTCTCTCTCTTTTTTTGGTTTAAGTCTAAGTGCATTTTACATTTCCGGTCAATGGCGCTAACCTCACGACTCGGCTGCTTAACCTCCTGCACTGCCCCTGCACCCTGGCTACGCCCCTGGCAACATTTTCTTATTATGTTCGCTTTTGGTTTTCATTTGCTTTTCATTTGCCATTACTTGTTAGCAATTTGCGTCACGCTCTTTTGGCCAACATTCGTATTATAGCCGCGCATCGAGTGGAACCTATAGAGTCCTGTTGCTGCTGCTGCCTGCGTACGTGTCCTGGCGCCCGGCTTAAGGGTTAGGCCAAGTGTCGACACTTCTCAGCTAACTTCTCAGCTGCTTTGGCACTTGCTTTTGTAATTTTTATTGGCTACGAACTTTCGCGCGCGCAATCTCTCCCCCCCCCCCCTCTCTCTCTCTCTCTCTCTCTTGCTCTGTCTTTCTTCATTTGCAAATGGCGCACATAAATTTATTTGTTTGTTACAACAATGGGCAATGCTTCAGCCCTACCCCTCAGCCAGCCACCCACCGGCTCTTCGGCATTTGATGCGTGTCTCGTTTCACATATTTTTGACAATTTCATTGTCTTTTGTTTTATTTTCTTGCCTTTTTTTTTGGTTTTCGCTTTCAAATGATAATTTTTTTGTTTTTGGATGTAAAGAGTGTCACGTTCTCTGAGCTTTCCCATATGTGTGTGTTCGTTGCAAAATGCTTTTATGTTCAAATAACAAGCCATAAACATTTTTTTGCTGCCACGCGACGCGCTAACCGCTTTGGCGCTGTTTGCGCGCGTTTTAAAACGCTCCAAAAGAGAGAAAAAAATAAAAACGACAAACAAATAAAAAATGATAAAAATTTTATTGCGCACGCAAAACAAATGAACTAAATGGCTTTGGCGCATTAGATACCTCTCTGCCTCCGTCTGTATTGCAATATGTGGGCGTGGCCGTGCTGTACGCCCATCATCTAGTACACAAATTGCCAGCACTTTTGTATTTTGATTGCGCTCACAGCTCTCTCTCTCTCTCTCAGGTCTTTTATGCGCCGCTCTTTGTTTTCTTTATTGCGACATTTGATTAGTTGACACTTTTTATGCCCAAAAGTACTTGCCCCCTCTCACCTGCCTGCCTGCCCACGCCTGCCACTCTATTGGATAACATCACAAATTGGCTGGCAAATATAATAAATTGCTGATTTGCTTCATTTTATACACTTTTTTCTTGTGCACTTGTCACAAATTGTTGTCTTCTTCGTCTCTTTATTTACTTCTTTCAACTCTTGATAGTAGCTTTGTGATTGCTTCCTTTTTTTAATGTCAGGAGAGAGACAGAGAGAGAGAGAGAGAGAGAGAGAGAGAGAGAGAGAGTTGGCTTTCATGGTTACTCCTTAGCTTAACCCGCTAATGGAGCGAGAGTTCGTTTGAAAAAATAATTTAATTTAAGAAATTTTTAAAAATATTAAATTTAAATAACTTCAATTTTGAAAGCAATAATAAGTTTGTATGCCGACTATTTTAGTTTTAAGCAAACAAAATAAAATATTAAATTAATTAATATTAATATTAATTTAATGATTTTTGCCAAAAAATAAAATATTCTCAAATCTTTTTCAATCACTTTTCTATAATAAAAACAATATATTTTGGCAACAATTTTTTTTTAAATATTTCAGATATGTTATTTTAATCTATTTTTTTTGTTAAATTATTTATTTTAATTTTTTAATTAAACTTAATTATTGTTTCAAAAATATTCAGAATAGAAAAGAAAATAAAAAATTTTGAATAATTTTTTTTTAAATTAATTTTTAATAATTTCTATAATAATTTTACTTATTTTTGGGTTAGTTCTTACATGATAAAGCATTTTAAATTTATTTTTTATTTTATTCTCTTTTTTTATTTTTTAAATAAATATTTATTATAATTTTTTTTATTAATTTGTAATACTTTTAAAAATATTTTAAATTATTTTTAAGCTGCTTCTAATATTTTAAATTATTTTAAATTTATTTTTTATTTAGTTTAAGATTATTTTTATTAATTTTTTGAATAAATATTTTATTATTTGTTTTTTTTTTACTAATTTTTAATACTTTTAAAAATATTGTTACTTATTTTTCAGCTACTTCTATAATATTGAATCATAAATATTGAATTTAAATTTATTTTTATTTAGTTCGTAAATTATTTTAACTCATTTTTATAAATAATTTTATTTAATGAATAGTTTAATAATAAATAAATTTTATTTATATCTATATATATTTTTACAACTTTTTAAAACTTTAATGAATATCTTAATTTACTTTTAGTCAGTTTTAATATATTTGTATTTATTTTTTAAATCAAAACTTCAATGTTAAAAATTTGCCTCAGTTTGTTTTCTTGAATATTCAAAAGATAATAAATACATACATGTATAATATAAATTTTTAAAATTTTTTTAACATTTATTCTTGTACTAAGATTATTCCCAATTTATTTATTTCTCATTAAATTCGACTTCTCATTGAACTTAAATCAATTTCAACATGTTTAAGCATTTATTTGCATTTATTTAACTTTCTCTCTGGTAAATAGCTTGAATAGGGCTTAATTGCAGAGGCAATCAGCGCTTGGAGTGCATTGAGATGCCTTGACAAGATGTCAATATGGCTCGCAAATGCTGTCGCATGCACATAATTCATTCAAGTTTATTAAAGTTGCAGAGAGAGAGAGAGAGAGAGAGAGAGAGAGAGAGGGAGGGTTCGTCAATTTCCATTGGATTTCATTCATAATTCCCAAAGCCTCGACTGCAATCATTAACTAACGGGTTAAAATTCAGTCCGGGCAGGCCATTTGCCCGAGCCAGAGGCAGCCTTTGGCTAGCTTTTTGTGAGCCTTCTGCCGGACTGCTCTCCATAAATTAAACATATATGTACTTATATCTACAGTTATACCCCACTCACACACACAGGCACACCGACACTGGCATAACTGCTTGGCTCATGCGACAACCATTTTGTATACGAAATTTCTAAATGGAATTTAATTTCCGGATTAGAATAGACATTTCATGCATTTTGGGGCTAAACTAAACTATGGCACACCATTCGCCTGGCTCTACAATTTGAGTCTCCCAGTTTTTGGTCTCAGCCGTCGCTTCATGGCTCACTGGGCAATTACAAGAACAACGGGAGCCGTTGGGGCAGCAGCAGCAGGAGCTTTAGAGTTTTTCGGTTGGGCGTGGCACAGAGTCTAAATACTTTCCAGCATTTTAAGCTTTTTTCTCGTTTGTCTACCTTTTGCTAAGGGTATTATGATTTGCTGACTTTATTGTAAAGCTGAATAAATGAACTTGAATTGAGAGTAATTGACGTAAACTGCTTGAAAATGCAATTCATGTAGATCTTGCTCTAGAATTATAGCTAAACTCGAAGGCTCTTTTATTAGTTATTTATGATTCAGAGTGAAAAAAGTGTGCTTATCGAGCTGAAACTTACATCATTTGTTTATATTTTAAAAATAAATCTTATCTGCCATATCTCTATTTTGGGCTTCCGTCAACTTGATCGCTTTTTAATTAAAATTCATTCCCTCAGTGCTCTCATTTCAGACTCCATTTCTGCGCACATTCTATTCGTCTACTCAAATCATGGCGATCGTGTACGCAGCGCTTCATTAGCCAGCTCGCTCTGACGCAACAACTCCCGGCATTACAAGCAGCAACGGCTATGTTTGTCTCGCTCTTACTCTTGGAGTTAGCATAGGAGCCGAAATGAAGCTGCAACTCAATCGGTTAACATTTCTGCAATAACAGCAGCCAATCAGAGCAAACTTTAACAGAATTAGCAAACTGTTAACAGCATTTGCTATGGCACATCATAATAGCAGAGCGAGAGCGAGACGGCATATGTAATCGTTCACTTCAGTTGCACTCTCAAGCACTGCTTGACTGCAAGTGGATAACTGAAATCAAATAATATATGAATATATAATTTATATAATAATTAAATTAGAGTATTTCAACTTCGGCTTGCACACGCCTGTATTGCTTAAAAATTTGCCAGCTTTGCCAATTTTCGTATACGTACGTATTTTGCTGTAAATTTTGTTATATCCACACACAAAAACCCAAATGCAAACACAAACTGAGACTAAGCAAGTGAGAATTACAGAGCGAGAGAGAGAGAGAGAGAGGGAGAGACTGCTGTGATTGAGACATGACAGTTCTACTCGTCCCCAGCAGAGTAGCTGAGGAAGTTTTTGGCATCAGATTTATGTTGTTCACATCGAGTTATTAATGTAATGCGTTTGCCCAGCAGACAAAGTCAATAATGACAATGACAATGATGTTTATGATGTTGATGATGAGCATGATGATGATGAGCATGTGTTTAGTTGCTGTTGAGTTTGGCTTGGCTCTCATTAAGCTAAAACTAAATTTTTTAATAGAGTGAAAATTGGCGGAAACACAATTAAAAATGGGGTTTTGCGGTCGAAATGAAGTAAAAAGGGCCAAGAATGCCATAAAAGCAAATGAATTACTGCAGTGGGCGGCGCCGGGCGGCAGCCGAGACAAAGCAGCTGCAAGAAAACAAAAGGAATCTAAAGCCGAGTTCTCAAATCAGCCAGAAAATGGAGCAAGAGCCAAGTGGGAGAATTCAGGTTCCGCCGACAGCGGAAGCACCTTGTTTTCGGGCACAACACCCCCCCCCCCCCACACACACGCACCCCTTGGCAGTCGTTTATGGTCTTGTTTGGGGGCGATATACATAATATGTTCATTGTTTTTAAAACAACAGGTAAAACGGGCAGGCACCTACCTGTCTGCTGTGTGTGGAAAAAAGGTAGAAGAAAAACGAGCGAGAAATTAAGAAAGCCAAAGGTAATTGAGGGCGGCTCAAGCAGTTGCAGTTGGTTTTCAAGCAGTTCAAAATATGCAGTCAAGCAGTTGAATTAGAGTAGAGCTTAAGCAAACGATAAAGATAGTTATCGATCGTTGATATATATATTTAGATTGTTTTTCTATGAAATTCAAGCAGAGACTGCATCTGTTGAGCTAGTTTGAGCCAGGGAACACACATTACCTGCTTATGAGAGCGATTTTTAGAGAGTTTTGTGTATGTCAGATGGAAGTTGGATGAAGATAGAACAACATATATATATACATATATTTTAACGAGTTTCATATAGTATTTTTTATAATTTTTTAACAAGTTTTTATTGACAAGAGGTAGACTAGGTGGCTGTAGGGAATAGGGACTCAATCCCAGCGTTGAGGAAGGTCTCGTGCAGTTGCTAGTTAAGCTGTGGGCAAGGGGTTTGCTGTATCTGTCGCGGCGGTGGATCCATGGCACGCCGAGCCCTTTGAGGATTTCTTTGTTTGAGTGGAGTCAATGTGCATTGGAGATCGTTCTTAGCGCTTTTTGAAATTTCTGTATAATGTTGCAGGTAGAATAGGGGAATAGATTGGAGTCATATAGGTCCATAGGTCTAGCCTCGCTGTTTAGATCTTTTAGAGATGTTTCTTCAGCCTTATATTGAGCTGCTATATTTATAAAAATCTTGCTTTGAGGCATTGTCTCAAAATCCAATCGATTTCAGCTTAAGCTAACGTGTTAATATCCTCAAAAGTGCTCTTATGTCTCTTGATTCGCTTTACATAGTCTACATACATAAGTTGACCTGATAATAATTCTGATTAATCGTGGTTTATCTACGATCTACTAGTCTATGATTAGTTTGTTAGGTAGTATATTGATTGTATAAGACATATTGTATAAGATTAATTGTATAAGACTGATTGCATAAGATTGATTGTATAAGATTGATTGTATAAGATTGATTGTATAAGACTGATTGTATAAGACTTATTGTATAAGACTGAATGCATAAGACTGATTGTATAA
Organism: Drosophila mercatorum; assembly: GCA_961210405.1. Taxonomy (NCBI): domain Eukaryota; kingdom Metazoa; phylum Arthropoda; class Insecta; order Diptera; family Drosophilidae; genus Drosophila; species Drosophila mercatorum. The sequence goes on from CAUIUS010000009.1 coordinate 72,181, forward strand.
GGCTGATTTTATAAGACTTATTGTATAAGATTGACTGTTTAAGACCGATTGTATAAGACTGATTGTATAAGATTGATTGTATAAGACTGATTGCGTAAGACTGATTGTATAATACTGATTGTATAAGACTGATTGTATAATACTGATTGTATAAGACTGATTGTATAAGATGAATTGTATAAGACTGGTTGTATTAAACTATTGTATAACTGTATAAGACCGATTGTATAAGACTGATTGTATAAGACCGATTGTATAAGACTGATTGTATAAGACTAATTGTATAAGACTTATTGTATTAAACTATTGTATAAGACTTATTGTATAAGACTGATTGTATAAGAAAATTGTATAAGACTGATTGTATAATACTGATTGTGTAAGAAAAATTTTATAAGACTGATTGTATAAGACTGATTGTATAAGACTGATTGTATAAGACTGATTGTATAAGACTGATTTTATAAGACTGATTGCATAAGACTCATTGTATAAGATTAGAATGTTAGCACTAGATCCATATCCTTAGTATTTCTCTGAGAGATGGAACTGTTAAGGAGAGAGAGAGAGAGAGAGAGGAACTGCGAGAACTGAGACAGCTAGAGAATGAAGAGAAATGCAGTCTTCTTGAGTTCATGAGTTGAAACTAATAGAGAAAGATAATTCCATCAGCTCGTTCCAATGTCGTTTCCAATCGCTTCAACACTTTCAAGATCTATCGCAGCTCTGCAGTCTCGAGGCAGTTGCTGTTCAGCTCTCCAACTGCATGCAAGCGGTGCAATCTTTCATGTAACTTCCTGTAACGGCCCTCGCTTAAATTAAGCAAAGCCCAGGCCGTCAGCTTGAACTTTTGACGTGCGGGGCATGCAGGAGGAGCAGGTGCAGGAGCAGGCAGTGGGCAATGGCAGGTAAACCATCTTTTAGCCTCGGTGTTGGCACGTTAAACGGATAAGTTTTTGTGTCTGCGTGTTAGCTGCTTTGTTAAATAATGAATGAACGAATGACCCACGGACGGAGTGAATGCATGAATGACTGAATGAAAACATAGCCAAACAGGCGCCAAGAGCCAAAGACGTGAAAGCCGAAACGAACGGCAAAACGGGGGCAAGTTTAACATGAATTATTATGTGCGGAAAAGTTCCATGAAGCTAGTCGACTTGAGTTACCTCAAGGGGCATCTACGGGGAGTTGAGCGTGCAGCAGAGCGGGGGGGAGGGGTGGAGAGAGTATAAACATACACACAGCTGTTCCGCTTGGTCTGCCAACTGGGCTCGGACTCTGCAACTGAAATATTTCTCTTACAATTTCTTTTTTCTTGCTTTTCTTAGTTTAAGTTTTTTTCTTTTTTTTTTGTATTTTTTATGCAGTTTCGTTAGGTGCAAAGCGGGCATATTGGTTGCTAGAACTGGGTCAACTCTGACTTCTGCTTGAAAAGAAAACTGAAAAGGTTCATGAAAGGCTTGCGAAGATAAAGACGGCAACAAGATCACAACAAATGATTTTTCTTCTATTTCTCGATGTGCTTCGAGTATTAGAAAAATACGTTGCTATAAACTTGGCTTAACTAATGAGTATTACTTTAAAGGAAACTAAGTTTATATTCTTCAAGAAAATTTGTGGTCTTACTATAAAAATAATCAAGAAATTTGCATTACTCTTTGAGCAGAGTTTTACAGCTGGAAGCTGGAAACTTAATGAGCAAATTACGGCTGTCAATCTCTAGAGATGAGCCACATATCATCATAGTACCTAGACGCCCACTGAAGGCGTATAATACTGCGAGAGTTAAGCTAAGGATACTCAAATACTTGAGCCTGAATTCCTGTTAATACTCGAGTACTAGAACTTGACTGCCTCTTGAACTCCTCCACAGATCTAGAAAGTCTTTAAGGTCTTCACAAGTTTCTTAAATTTCGTTTTCTCTCTTTGAATTCCTTAAAAATTTCTTAAAATTTCTTTTCTTATCAGATTTCCCTTTTGTTTCTCTCTTTTTTTGAGCGCGCATCAGGCAGTCGTTGACAGCCTAGAGCCACATGCTCAGTCGTGTTTTGTTCCTTGTGTATCTGTTACATACAATTTGTTTTAATTGCGCAAAGTAGTTGGCAACACTATTAGTGTTGCCAATTAATTTTCATTTAACAAGCAGCCCGCAGGATTCACGACTCGTCCTGCTGCCTGCTGCCTGCTGCATGTCCTTTTCCTTAGAAAACACTGTTAGCAGCATTGTTGTCCTCTTTGTTGCTGCTGCCACTGTCGCTGGCGCTTTGTTGAGACATTTAAAACACTTGCATCTTCGCAGCGGCGCTGACGTCACATTTATCATTGATTAAACGCTTTTATTATTCCTGATTACAGAACCTAAATGCAGCTCATATATTCAGTGAGCCGCAGCAGCAATAAACATTGTGAATGCTTTATGAAACATTGAAACTTTCAGCGAGTTGTGAGACGTCGGCCTTGGATGGGCTGGACTGGACTTTGCTGCGGGCTGTCAGCGCTGTAGATCGCCAATCAGATCAATTACAATACATAGAAGACAATTGACAGTATATATTAGACTTATATACGTTTCAATACTCCTAGCTGCTGATCAATCAGTCAGTCAATCATAACGCGAAGAGTGAAGCGAGACCTTGAATGGACTTTGCCGAAAGTGTTTGCTGCGTGGCCTTGGAGCTTTAATGATTTGAGCTGCAGTTCTTCAATCACTCAAGCAGTCAATCAATCATATAAACAGTCAGGATTATCGCTCATTTATATATGATAAATTGATATATTTATATATATATTACTTTGTCATTCGCAGATCTATAAGCAATTATGCTTCTTCAATCATGCTGATCAATCAATCTATTAAAAGCAAACTAAGCTAAAGAGATTTGCTTTTGTTCCGCTCTAAGCTGAACCTCAGTCAATCAATCAATCCATCAGTTCTTCAACCTCGATTGACACTTAAACTTATATTATCTTTCACTAATTGACTTCCTCTGTTGCTCGTTTGATTATCATCACTTCGACTCTCCATTGGTTGGTGAAATCAGTCAATCAGTCAATCATGCTGATTGCTGATTACATCCACATTAGCTTAAATTATAATAGCCCTAAGAATATTTCCCTTGACTTTTCTTTGATGGTCAATCAGTTTTACAATCAATCAATCAATCACTCAGCGAGTCAAATTCTTTCAGTTAAGACTTACAGTCAATCAATCATTCACTAAATGAGTTAAATTCCGTCACTCAATCAATCAATCAGTTAGACAAACTAATTTTTTAAATCAATCAGTCCTACATTCAATCCATCAATCAGTCAACGAGTCAAATTCTTTCAGTCGTTCAATCAAACAGCCATTCTAATTCTTTCAGTCAATCATTCACAGTCACAGTCAATCAATCAATCAGCCAGATTCAGTCAAATTCTTTTGGTCAATCCTTCAATAAGTCAGTGAGCTGCAAATTTGTCCGGTCAATCAATCAATCACTCAGCCAGTCAAATTCCTTGACTCAATCAATTAATCAGCCAGCCAGTGTAATTCCTTCAGTCAATCATTCACACAGTCAATCCTTCAATCAGCCAGTGAGTGGTAAATTCTTTCAGTCAATCAATCAGTCAATCAGCGAGTCAAATTTCTTTGCTCAACCGTAGGCATCGAATTCTTTCAGTCAATCAATCAAACAGCCATTCTAATTCTTTCAGTCAATCATTCACAGTCACAGTCAATCAATCAATCAGCCAGATTCAGTCAAATTATTTCAGTCAATCAATCAGTCAGTCCGTGAGCATCAAATTCTTTTAGTCAATCAATCAATCACTCAGCAATCTTAATTCTTTCAGTCAATCAATCAGTCAGTAGCATCAAATTCAATCACTCCGCTAGTCAAATTCCTCTGCTCAGTCAATCAATCAGCCATCCAGCTTAATTCTTTCATTCACTCATTCCCACAGTTAATCCTTCAATCAGTCAGTGAGTCAAATTTCTTTGCTCAATCAGTCAATCAGTTAGCCAGTCAACTCCTTTCAATCATTCCCACAATCAATCAGTCAGCCAGTTAGCAGCAACTTCTTTCAGTCAATCAATCAATCAATCAATTAGTTCAGAGCAAATGCTTTCATATGAATAAATCTCTTCTCTTCTCTTTTGAGGTCAAATATCATTTGGCATGCTGTTCTGACATGGACGATTAAGCAAATAAGACTGATGGGCGTAGGCTGGAGTGCACGACTGCGAGATACCCTGTCAGCAGCAGCGAACTGCCAAGAGATAGATAGAGGAAGTCATAGATAAAATGAGATTGCTTCATCAGAAACTATAGATTACCTTATTTAGTCTGATATATCTTATCAATCAATCTCTTTTGAACACACTTAATATATACAGGGTATTAATCATGCCTCTGCCTTCATCACGTGTCGCTTCAATATTTTCTTACTGGGATTTTTGTGTGGCAGGTGAGCTGCGCCTCGTCGCTCCACGCTCAGCGCGTGGTTTGAAACAATTTTTAATTAATTTACGCAGGGCACAATGCAGCCTGACAGCAGCTGCTTGCTATTAAACTCACGTAAGTGGGCTTGAGGCGTGGCACTTTGATGGCAGCCCAAATGGAGGCGTAAAATTAAAATTGTTGCAGCGTTGGCAGTCGACAACTTTTAGTTAATCAAATGACATGCAACACACAGAGAGAGAGAGTAAGAGAGAGACAGAGAGTGAGTGAGAGAGAGGTAGTGAGTGTGGGCGTGGCTGTGACATACATAAATCAGTGTTACCCGCTCCAATCTACTTAATTGCTTAAGCAAAACGCTGCGCACTATTGAGCAATTATGCAAGCAGAGGCTCCCACTTCCCTCCTCCTCCGCTTCCGCCTCCGCCTCCTCCTGCCACGCCCCCTTTCGGGCAAAAGTATGCAAAACTTGATGCCAGAAATTAACAGCGCCGCCAGAAATGTCTTAATATACATATTCAACGATTTCAGAGGGGGCGGGTCGGCACCCTTGGCTTCCCCTTTTTCGGGCGCATATAATTTATGCGCGTTTTAATTTCATTTGGTGCCTAACAAATGCCACGCCCCCCTCGCCAGCCCCAATCGGGTAAATATGTTATTTTAACACCTTCAAGGTTGCGCCCCTCAGACACAAAAAGTGGGCAGCCCTCACCTCCTTCGCCCCACGCCCTTCGACAGGGTCCCAATTGCGCCTCGGGTCTGACGACGGCGACGGCAGGAATCAATATGGCAACAGCTTGTTTTTATCCTTGTGGCAGAGGATATTAACAGATCCTTATCGCCAGCTAGCTGCTGTAAGGGCATTAAATAATTTACATACAAATTGTGCCAAGCGACGGCCTTGATTCATTTGCCGCAATGGCAGAAGCGGAGACAGAGTGGGGAGACAGAGTGGGGAGCATCTACTCGATGCGCACTCGGGCGATTATTAATGGGAATAGACTTGAATGAATATAGAAATAGTTAAAATTAGTCAGAAATTTTGAAATTAATATTTTTTTTTATTTTTCCAATTTTATTTTAGATTTTTTTATATTGGAAACAAATTATGTAAATATTTTAAGTAATTTAATAAAAGCAATATATTAAAAAATTAAATTGGATATGAACAATATTAAATTTAATAATTATTAATGAAGATATTTATTTGAGAATATAGTTTTTACTTTCATAAAAATTTAGAAATACATTTATTTAGATTTTTTCGAGCTAAATATTTACTTTTATTTTCTATTGTAAACTAAAAAAAAATAAATAAATACCAACTTTTTATATAAAAATTAATATATGTATATATTTAAAAAATAATAATAATTTACAAGATAAATCATATAAGAACATTAATTTATTTAAAAATTTTAAAAAATTAATATATAAAGTAAAAATTATATATGAATTTTATTATATTTAAAAAAATATTAAAAATTTAATAAATTAAGTAAGGCACATAAAAATTTCAAAAAAATATTTAAAGCTACCATAAATTAATAAATAAAAATATGTAGAAGTATTTAAGAATATTAATGTTAAATTTATAATTTTTACATATAAAGAAAAAATTTGTAATAGATTTGAAATAATTTTAAATATTATTTACATATATAATAAATTAAGTAAGGCTCATAAAAATTTTTTAAAATATTTTAAATGACTATAAATGAGTAAATACAAATATTTAAAAGTATTGCAGAATATTAATATTAAATTTATTAATTTTACATATTAAAATTGTATTATATATTATTATTTGTTAAAGATTTGAAATAATTTTAAATATTATTTTTACCTAGCCTTATTTATTTTGAATTTATTTTATTTAATATTATACACATATTTATTTTTAATTTTTTTTAATTTATTAATATTTGCATAAAAATTTTTAAACATTATTTAAGCTTAATAATATATCAATAATATTTAAAGTATTATTTGATTTGAATTTTTTTTCTCACTGAAAATGGGAAATCAGGGTATAATGTTTTGTTTTTACTTATAAATGTACACATATTTATTTTTATTTATTTTTTTAATTATTTAATTTATTAATATTTGTATAACATTTTTTATTTAAATATAATTTATTTATTTTCATTTTAAAAATATATTTTAAAAGTGTTTCTATGTGATACCTGGGCAAGAACGACGGACTGATTTGATATTAATCTTTCTGTCAGTCCAACTCGGCTGCATATACGTATGTATGTGTACATACATATGTACATGTATGCATAGTTAGTAGTAGTGTTTATTTTAAAAGCTTTTAGCTTTGCTTTACTCCTGACTCGTTGACAAATTTCAATTTTTGTGAAATTTCTTTTTGAACTTAATTCTGAATTTAATTAAACATAATTTGAGTCTAAGGTCTTCTAGTCACTTGCTTCACTTTACAATTTTATTGCCTATGAAAATGAAGATTTTCCTTGCTCGAAACTTGATTGATTGATCCACAGTTGCCCTGCGACTGGTTGCTTCAGTTGAGGGCCATCTTTTCGCTGTACGGCGGGGGCAGAGTCGATGGATTATTTTGTTGCCAAATGTTGGCCTGTTGTTGCTGCTGCTGTTGTTGCTGTTGTTGCTGCTGTTGTTGCTGTTGTTGTTGTCGTTGTTGTTGTTGTGGTGGTGCTGCTGGTGAGTAGGCCGGTGGTGCTGTTCGCCCCCTTTGCTGGGGCACACCAACATATTGAGTATTCCGCGAGACCACCACGTTCGCTGGACGCATCGTGGTCGTGGTCACGCACTGGTTGACGCCCACGACACCCGTTGCGGGCACGACTATCACATTGCCATTCATCATGCGCCGACACTGGCCGCACGGGCCCCACATCCAGCCGAACATCGCGCCGAGCAGTCCCCGCCGATGATAACACTCACAGCCCACGACTGTGATCTGCTGCACCTGAGCCATGTTTAGCGCCTTGAGTCTATGCCCAACTGAATGCCAACTGCGACTCAAGTCCCATATTTATAGACCCGCCTTATCAGCCCGCACTAAGCCCTACTGTCTGTTAACAATAGATATACGCCGTGATTCATATTCGCGTTCAAACTGGCGATAGTGGGGCGTGGGGCGCACAGTTCGGCGTGTGTCCAAACGAGGGTTTTCGTTGGATATTTTGAAAGCGCAAAGATATGCGAATAAATTTCTATTGTATGAAATAATAAACTCATAATTGTTTATTATTTATTTATTTGTATGAGTTTTAAGCAGTGCTAAATCAAGTTCACTTTCAGCTTGATATTGGCTAGGCGATAATTTATGTAACGGGTGGAAGGTGATGTGGTATAGCCTATGAATATGTTCTTAATCAGGAACTAAGTTCT
>CAUIUS010000009.1:85000-275000 GCA_961210405.1 Drosophila mercatorum
AAGGGCAGAGCCCTGTCAGCTCAGCTCAGACTCACTTTGAGTCATGGCAGAATCGAGGATTCCTTAACTTGATCATATATATCGATTGTTTATATCATTTGGCATTCAATTGTGGTTATCTATAAAGCCTTATCGATAACAGTATCTTTGTTATGCAAGGTTATAGTTCGGGGCTATATCAACAAAGGCTCGTTGGCCCCCAATCGCGTTGGCCTTGCCTCGACAAACTCAAGCAATGTAAAAGAACTTTGCATATTCTCATAACTCTCTCGCTCCCTAACGAATATACTACCTGAAGAATTAATTTTTGAAAGGAAACAAACTTCTCTCCAGGTATATATTTCATATAAATATATATGTATATCTAATATATCTTATCTCTCAATATTTAGCTGTCAACTTGTAGAAGGTCCACAGGAGTTGCGATTGGGATTGGTCATAATTATACCACGTCCCCATGCTGGAGAATAGGAGTCCATTTAAACATTGCTATGCGGGTCAAGATATGATAAAAATGTTTTTTCTTTATATTAAAATCATTAATATTGGCTTATGCGCAAATATATGCGAGCCAGTTAGATCATAAGCAGCAAACGAGTGGAGTCTTAGCTCGCCGTGTCTTCATGAGCGAAAGAAAGAGAAGACTAGTGCGGGAGCCATGAGTGCAACTTATGCTAATAAAGCTAGCCAATCAAATTGAAGGCAGTGCGTAGGAAGAGAGCAGGTACAGAGTCGGAGTCGAAGCTGCGCGATTGAAAGAAGAAAAGGGACGCCAAGTGTAAGTAAGAACTCGAGCAGAAGTCGAAGCGCGATCTCGTGCACACGATTGAAAGAAGAGTCGGCGCTTGAAGTATCAGAGTGTGAGTAAGTGATGCGCTAATTAACAGCCAATCAAATGCGCGAGAACAGAAGCAGAGGCCAATGCTCAGTGCACGATTGAAAGAAGAAGAGCTACAAAATGCAGTGATAATTTCTAGCACAAAAAGTGAGCCAATCAAAATCGTCTTGCTTGATAAATGCAAGATCGTTTGCGCCAAGCAGTTGAAGTGCGCGAGCAAGCGAGTCAATCGAAGTCGTGCGCTTGCTGTGTGAGCAGTGCAGCTAGAGTGACAGAGCTTCTTGCGCAGCGCAAAGCGTACTCAGCATTGAGAGAAAAAAACCGGTTTTAAATGCTGGTGCCTGCTGATGCTGGAGTCAGTAGACGCTGCGAGTCGGTGGCGTGAGGTCGTCGAACTTTGTTTTGTTTGCATGTGTGTGTGAATGTGTATATGCATGTAGGTAGAAGGAAGCAGTGCAAGCAGTATAAATGCAGCTAGCCAATAGAAGTACGTTTTGTATTGAAGGTGTGTTTGCATAAATACATATTTAATAGGAATAACTATTCCTTATTATTACTAGCAAAAAATTAATAAAAAATCCTAAAAATTTAATTTAATTAAATAAAATGTAAAAAAAAATATTTTGTCATTTTCCAGCATCTGAACTACTCAAAGTCGTTTAGCTATACTCTGGTAATTATATATAGGACTATTATGAGTGTCCACTAACTACTCTCTATGCTCTGGCAAAATTTGTTGTACATATTTTATGATTTTGTGCTAATTTCGTATATCAATACATATACACACACATAGAGCCAAGTCAATAGCTTCTGCTCCCATAGCTCGTTTTCAACCTAGAGCCAAACACAAATTTCCGATAATTGAGTTGAATAGATTTGAATAATGCAATTAAAGCAATTGCCGCAATTGTCGCATTACGCAAAAGCTTTTAATGATATTAAACACATTCAGCCACAACTTTTTTAGCACAACTTTTTACATTTATGCGAGTCAACTTTCATATAATTTCAATTAAAAATAAATACTGTATTTCTGCTGCTTAACATGGGGAATGTGATTGTCGAGGCGCTGCTGGTGGCGTTACCAGCAGGGCCGCTGCTGCTCCACGATGACGACCTCCTCGCGCGGGCGTCGTCCGCCGATGTTGAACTCGATGAGGGGTCGACTGGGCCGCACCACGTCCACCTCGACGATGGGGGGCGGTGGCTGATAGACTGCGGCTGGCTGGATCGCCTCGACGCACTCGGGCCTGTTGTAGGAGGGATAGCGCGAGCCAACGTCGATCTCCACGACGGGGCGTGGCAGGCGTGGGGGCACAATATCCACCTCCACAATGGGGCGTCCGTGATGGTGGTGGTGGTGATGGTGGCGGTACTCGTCGTCGTAGTAAGACATGATTCCTATATATATATATCGTCTTCTGAATATCCTTAGGTCTCGCTGTAGCGCCGGCTCTGGCAATTCTGCGTTAACTGAACAACCTTCGCCACTGCCCGACATATTTAAGCAGACAGTTCGCACTGGGGACTTTTTGGGGGGCTTAGTTCGCTATCTTGTCAGGTGGTCTTAGCCCGCTTTCGATAAACACTCGACAAACAACTTCCAGTGCTCAGTGTACAAAGAGAACAGTCAGAGAAAAGTCCCAAGAAATTGTGCAAAAATTAGTTATGTGAATCAGTTATATATAAATATATATAGTATAAATGATCTATTTATATATTTTACTATATTCTCCTTCTAGCAATTTCATAACTTTCACTACAGACTTCCCTTTCACAGATATGTAAAGCTGAACAAAAACGAAGTTTTCCCGGATAGACAACAACAATGGAAATTTTGTCAACAATAATATTTATACAATTAAATGGCGTGTTGGTCTAAAAGCAAGTGCAACTCATGATAAGATACACACTAGATATACTATATATAGCTGATATATAAATGGTGTATATATATAAGCTCATTTGTCATTGCCAAATTAGAATTTCGTTTCTGTTCTGTACTCGTTTCACTGGAATGGCTTTGTTAAGGTATGTTGAAGGCGTGGCAGATACCCTAGATCAAGACAAGTTGGCTCGCTCTAGTCATGTCGCGACAACTCGCCGTCCGCACGTCCTTTAGTCTGCATCTATGAGTCGACAAGTATGATTCAGACAGCTGAGGGCAGTCGCGGATCGGATTGATCTAGATTTCAATTGCTTTTACAGTTTTTATGGCAACAATAGAAGAAGTAATCCCATGCATGAATTTTGTAGTTGAATCATACATAAATAATATATAGCTCTATGCATGGGCTGACCAAACGATGAAGAGTGGCGAGTGAGTGCCTTTATCTGCGCGGCCAGGTATGTGCCAGTCGAGCACTTCTGACGTACATAAACAAGCTCTGTTTGGCACTTAACTTAGGGTATTTTCCAGTCTACTTTACTAACATAATGAATTGCTATCAAAAACATACGGAAGCTATTGCGTAGTTGCTTCTTTTATATACATAGATGAACTATATTTTGCTTGCATTCCTAACTCAAGGGTCAAAGTGCAAAATACTTAAAGTATATATATAAATATGGAATGTAGAACAAATATAGAAAAATATATAAGAAAAATATGATTAAGAGCCCATTTAAAGAAAATGTAACCTTAAATATATATATATATATATATATATATATATATATATATATATATATATATATATATATATATATTTTTTTTTTATACCCTGAACCCATTGAAAATGGGAATTCAGGGTATAATGTTTTTGTTGAAAGACGTATGTATGTAACAGGCAGAAGGAGGCGTGGCAGACCCCATAAAGTATATATATTCTTGATCAGGATGACAAGCCGAGTCGATTTAGCCCTGTCCGTCTGTCTGTCCGTCTGTCTGTCTGTCTGTCTGTCCGTCTGTCCGTCCGTCCGTCTGTCCGTATGTATGAACGCGTCGATATCCCATAGCATTGCCATGCAAAGCAGCCAAAGAACAGCTGACTTGCGCTTGTGTGTGCTTGCCCCTGTGTATGTGTGTGTGTATGTTTTGCTTGTAATGAACGTACATATGCATGTGTATATAAATGAAATGAAGAATGCTTGGAATAGCGGATCTTCGCAGGGTTCAGGGTATACCCTAGTCGAGCGGTCTCGACTAGAGTTTTCTTACTTGTTTTGGGCTTATTTTATTTAAGTGCAGAACCTGTACAAACAAAACTTAGTACTATAACAACACATGACTTATATATATATATATATATATATATATATATATATATATATATATATATATATATATATATATATATATATATATATATATATATATATACGGGCCAAGCCTCAGTCGTATTGTGAGGAATTGAAGATTAATTAGTTATAGGTTTAAGGTGTTTAAGGTGCCTTGCCGTTTAAGTCTTCTTAGGGGTCTGGCAGGGACTAGACCCCTTGCAAGTAGGCTTCGGTGTCGTTGCAACCTATCTGAGTATCGGCTTGTATGTCTGCCTATCTGCTCTTCAACAGTAGGCAGCTTGAGGTCTCTACGGAGTGTAGAACCGCGTATATGCCAGGGGGAGTTAGTTATTATGCAGTACCTGTATTCGTTTGTAGTTGGATTTGGCAGCAATCCCCCCGATTTGCACTCCATAGAGCCATATTAAAAATATTTCACAATTTTCTTAACTAATATAAACGGATTATGTTTTGGGCCTAAAATTATGTTATAAAATTAGTAATCAAGCGCGTTTTGTTGCTACAATTTGATTCCCCTGCAAGTCATCGACTCGGGCAGGTCTTGGCTTAAAGTCTATAAAATATAGCCTTGATTTTTGGTGTTGGTTAGAGCTTTGTGACTCTTTGTTCTCTGTTCGTTATCTTTCAAGCCTTATAAAGGCAGTAGAACCTTAAACTCTGAATATTTTTATCAAATAAACAAATTAATAAATAAAAAAAATATAAAAAAAAATATATATATGTATATAACGTAAAATAAAATAAATGAATATAAATTTATAAATTCATACTATATTTTAAATAATTAAAGTAAACTGAAAGCTTCAGTTTTCTGTTTCAGAAATGAATTTGAATTTGAATTTTCAGGATGAGTCTTTAGAGTTCGCTTGTGAAATTAATGAAGATCCTAACTCAAAGCTTAGAACTCAATTTGCTAACATTTCTTAATAATAAATTCCACTAAGAACCAAGAGGTGCTTTAACTATTTTTCAAGATTCAACTGCTTTCATTGCAGGGCTTTCATGCATGATAAAAAAGTGTTGTTAACTGATAAAGGCATGAAGAGTTTAATAGTTCAATATATGTATATATTTTAAGTATTTGCAATTTATAGATTCATTTATTTTCGACTGTAATTCACAGAGTTTAAGACACTTGAGTTAAGCTTCAAAAAGGGCAACATCTTGCTCTACCACTGGGGATAGGGTGGGTTGTTGGTGTGGGGATATTGTTGTTGATACTGGTAGGTCTGCTGCTGCTGCTGCTGGTAGTAGCCCGTGGTGGCCACAGACATGCCGCCGTACGGCTGCGGCATCATCATCGGCGGCGCCACTGGCGGCGGCGGCGGCGGCATGTAGGTGGTTGCCTGATTGACTACGACGACTTCGGGCCTAGCAATCGGCGCCTGATAATATGCGCCACCCCAGCCGGAGATAACATCAATCTCGATATCTGTTCAGAAATTATATATAATATTCTTAATGATCTTTCTATATGCCAGTTCTCCTCCGACTCACTTGGGCGATGATGGCGATGATGATAGCCACAGCGATATGAATCTTCATAGTATACCCGCATGGCTCGTGCCTTGCGCCTGTGCTGTCTCGAGCACTGCTTTTCCTCTACTGAAACACCCTTATCGTTGCCGATGGTCGACTTCCAGTCCCATTGCGGCCCATCAATCAGTTCAGCTTATTCGCTTATTTCGCATTTCCATTCCACTTTTGCAGATAAACACAGGTTCGGTTAGTCATCTGGACTGCGCTGGAATCGACTGATAGCAAAGTCGATAAGTCGAGGGGAGTTTGTTTCGTATACCGAAAAGTCGAGTGCTTTCCCGTTTTATTACATTTCTTTTGTATTATTAACTGATTGACTAGCAACAAGTTTTGAATTTCGGTTTTCATTTGCTAAAGGAACAAATTTATTGTGAAAAAATTGATATTAATTGTGGCATAAAGAAAATAGCGTTAAAACTAAAATATATATTCTTACAGACAATATAGACCAAGACTATATATAAAAAAAAATATTTATATACCATAATTTCAACAAGAGTGAAAAAATATTAAAAAAAAAATATATAAATAAAGAGATAAAAAAAATTAAATATAAAAAAGTTTTTGTAAGAAATTAAATTAAATAAAATAAAAAATAAATTAAAATAAAATCATTTAGCTCTATATATAATTTATAGAAAAATTTATTTATAATTTTTATTCATTTATATATTTTTATTAAACATTTTTAATATGATTAAATATAATTAGTTATTTTTTACTTTTTTTTTTAAACTGTTTATTACACATATAATTAATTTTAATAAATTTATTAATTAAATTTTTATTAAATTTTAAAAAATTTAAAACTGTCTTGTTTAATTTTTAGCTAAATAAAATTCAATTAAATTTCTAAAAATTAAAATTTATTAATATTTCGAGTGAAACTCTGCTCTATATTTGTATACCCATTGAAAATGGGAAATCGGGGTATAATGGTTTGTTTTATTATAAAATAAATATAATCGCTTGTTAGTTCCTTTTCTATATCTCGACTTTGCACATTTTTGCACTCCTGACGTCATGTTTGTATTGATTATTGCTAATCAAGAAGTGTACAAGGTTTACAAAAAATATATACTATAATTTCTATAAAAATTTGATCAAAAAATTATAATAAGTATAATTTTTGTAGAACAAAAAAAAAATAAAATAAAATAAAAAAAGTTTTTGTAAAAATTAAATTAAACAAAATTTACAAATATTTAAAAAAAATTTAACTCTATATAAAATTTATTTATAATTTTTACAAACTATGTATATATTTTTTAACTTTTTAAATTTAATTTAGTATTATTTGTTATATTTTAGAAATATATACACATATGTATATTTTTTTAATTATTTGTTAAATTTGCCATTTTTATAAAATAATAAAAAAATTCACAATTTTTTTTGTGTTTAATCTTTAGCTAAATAAAATTCAATAAAATTTCTAAAAATTGAAAATTAAAATTTATAAATATTTCGAGTGAGCAGAGTTTGCTCCATATTTTCATAGAATAAATTGAATAAGTTTTTAGCTCCTTTTCTATATCTCGACTTTGCACATTTTTGCACTCCTGACGTCATGTTTGTATTGATTATTGCTAATCAAGAAGTGTACAAGGTTTAACAGACAAAATGCGAACAGGCTGTCTGTGTACATAGTGCGCATAAGAGGCTTCCAGTTCTATCAGCGACAGACTTTGCTATCGGCCACAGATAGTTAAAATCAATGATAATATTTGATTTATTAATACTCAGCAACAAATACACGAAAAAACCTTTACAATTTTATTTAAAATTAAATTTATATATCCCATTTGATCTTTGCTCATTGAAGAATATGTATATGAGCTCATAAATGTTCAGAGATATAAAGATTCTCCAAATTAACTTGAGAATCTATAGTAAATAAAACTTCTACTTCTCTCTCTCTCCCTCTCTCTCTCTCTCCCTCTCTCTCCCTCTCTCTCACTCTCTCTCTCTCTCTCTCTCTCTCTCTCTATACACTATGCCATCTCTCTCTCTCTGTTTTCTGTGTTCCTGCATCTACTTCATCTCAAAAACAAAGCATTGAAATTCCAACTTAACTTAAGCTCTTCAAGAACTGCCCTCGTTACGCTTCTCCCACAACTTCCAGCACAGCCCTCGTTATGGTTTGCTGTTTGCCTCTATCATATCCATATGCTGTCTCTCGCCCCAGCTAATCTCCAACTAGTTAATACACCTCATCTAATGCCTCAATAATCAATGTTTACGCAGCAGAACCAGAGCCGGGCACAGCTGGCCTCAGCAGGCCTTATCGCCCATAGACGAGGCCCGATGCATAGATAACGAAATTGAACACATGCGCTGATAAGCTATATTACATATATATAGTTAACTTTTATTTATTTTTTTTTTATTTTTAGGTATATCGAATGCTCAGGTGTTTAATGAAATATTTTTGTGTGCTGCGTAAATTCATGAGAAAATGTCTGCGATCCACTCCACGTCGACTGCGTCTAGTAGCGGGGCGGCGGGTTGTGATAGTGGGCATCGGTGGGCGGCTGCTGGTAGTAGACTGGTGGTGGTGGTGGTGGTGGCTGCTGCTGCTGCACCACCACAACGTTGGCGGGTCGGGGTGGTGGTGGCGCCTGTTGCACCACAACGACGGGCGCTGGCCGAGGTGGCGCCTGCACCACCACAACGTTGTTGTGGCGACGCGGCCACCGTGGTGCGATCTGCACATTGATGATGGGCCCACGACGTGGTGGGCCACCGCAACGATCACCGGGCGCCATTTTCTTTTTGTATGAAGCGAAAGACTTTCTAGAATCTCCTTTTCTTTATGATTGCTGGAAAACACGTCTCCACGCGTTCGCCTAATGCGCTCAACTGAACCGAAAGCTGAAGCGCAAATGGAATTTGGCAATTGCAGAGGAGCGAAAAAGCTTTTTTTTTCATATATCAAAATATTGCTCATACGCAGTGTGTGCTTTACGATAATGGAGAGAGACAGAGAGAGAGCGATTGGTATTTATAGCTGCTCTCTTATCTCTTATCATTATGCCATCGACTGTTGATTGATTAATCTTTATCATTCGCAATTTATTGCTTTGACTAGGGAAATCGCTACGATTTGCAGCGCCTAGCCATAGCCTAGTCTGTTGACTCATTTGCGCTTGGGCTTCCATTAATTTGCACTAAGTTTTTTATATTTTTTATGACTCATTGACGATTTCAGCTGGCCAATTTCTATTTCATTATGAAAATATGTTGGCTATAAGGCGAGCAAGTGAGAGTTTTCGATAATGAAGTTAAGATAAAATCAAAATACATTGTGAAATTATTATTTTGGATTTTATTTTAAAGCTTCTTCTATGCCATAGAGTTGAGCTATACTTTCAAGAATGTGATCTTAAGGTGCACCTGGCGATAGGCAAACAAGAAGTAACTGGCTTGAGCATTAATCTTTGGCTTTTACCTATGAAATGTGAAGAAATTTAGGGCATTAGTTAAGGAGGGTATGCCCTGTGCTTGAGGTATTAAATTAATATTAATATTATTATTTTTAGTTTATAAAAATCAGTTTATTATTTATCAAATAAAATTATAAAAAAATTTATTTTGCAGATTTTTAAAATAAAATTTAATAATGAAGAAATAAGTTTAACAAAAATTTTATTATGTTTACATTTAAAAATATTAAAAATATTTTTTATCGATTGTTTTTTATTATTAAAAAAATTGGTGCTTACTGTACAAGCTTATTATTGATCAAAAGCAATATCACATTTTTTTATGATTCTTAAACAAATTTTGCTGAAGAATCAATTTAAAATTTGTTTTTTTATTTTTTTATCAAAAATAAATAAAAAAATAATATAAATATATTATTTTTTATTTTTATTTTTAATATTTTGTTTATATATTCAAATATTTAAAAATTAATTGGTTTCTTTTTATTTTTTTTGATTAGTAAAATATTTAGAACATTTTAGTGAAGAATTAATTTGTTTAAAAATCAGCAAATAAAAGTTTGTTACTGATCAAAAATCATACAAAAATATATTACTGATACAAATACAAATATGATTTTTGATCCACAATAAATTAATTTTTTTAGTTGATGTAAACATTTTTACTAACAAAAAAAATTTTTTTAAATTATTTATTTTTTTTAATTTTATAATGCTGAAGAACTTTTTTGAAATTTTGTTTTCAACATTTAAAAATTATTTAAAAAATTAATTAATTTTTTACATTATTTTGTTAGTAAAAATGTTTACATTAACTAAAAAGTTTATTTATTGTGGATCAAAAATCACATAAGAATATTTATCTGATTTTTTTTTAATTTTTAATGCTGAAGAAAATTTTTAAATTTTTCTAAATCTTATTATAGATCAAAATTTGTATATACAAATATATTTTTTATTTTCCAAAAATGTTTATATTGCTGAAGAAATTTTTTGAAATTTTTATTCTGCTTAAATTTTGTTGTCAGCATTAAAAAAAATATACAAATTTATTTTCATTTATTTTTTTTTTATTATTAAAAATTGTGTAAGTTTTCTGCCATCATTAAATACCTCTATATATTTTTATATATTTATTTTAAATTAAATTATCCATATATTAACGGGCATATATCAGTCGCTACTGCATAGTTACAGCTAGTCAAAGAATGTACCAATCAATCAATCACTCAATATCTTAATGCGCCTTCACGCTGTCATCATAAATATTCGGCTATAAATTTCGATTATAATGTTAAAATGCGAAAATTTCCGATTTTTGGGTTGAGTTCTAAGTTTTTGGCATTTGCTAATTGAGTTGTTTCAGTCACGAGTGTGTGTGCGAGGGAGAGAGAGAGAGAGAGAGAGAGAGAGAGAGAGAGAGAGAGAGGGAGTGGGAGTGTATGTGTGTGAGTGGTGTGCATTTGCAGCGCTTGAGTGTCACGCTGATCAAAGCCAAGCGGGGGCAAGAGCGAAGCAAGTTAGATGTATTACAAGAGTTGGCTAAGAGGGGGGCGGGTAGCGGGGGCGGAGGGCGCGTCGGGCTATGACAGGCGCAAAAAAAGTTAAACATGCACAAAGCGAGCGACTTGGGAAAGTTTTTAACTGGCTGAAAGTAGGAAATGAATGCGAGTTGCGAGGCTTATGCCGCATAACTCGTACATATTGCAAAATGTGTTAAGTTGAGGGAGCTGTGGAGAGAGAGAGGGAGAGAGGGGATGAGAGGTAGCTGTGGAGGCGTGGCAGTCAGTTTGACAGCGCGTAGCCAATATAATAATGCCGCTTGGCTTCGCACAGAGCCTCTGCCAGGCCATGGCATGGCGCAGCTCAGCTCGGCTCGACTCGACTCAACTCAGCTCGGCTCGGCTCTTTTCGCATGCATATTTTAGGAAATGAATTGCAAGCCTGTGCAAGATAAAGGCGCCAGCGTCTCGCTGTGAATCGATAACTGTCAAAAAATAAGCCGGCAAGCAACACGCAGGGCAGATTCAGAAGTCGCGAGGCGGCACACAATTTAAATATTAATGGAGCTGCGCAAGAGGCGCACAGAGCCACAGCCACAGCCGGAGCCACAGCCGGAGCCACAGTACACGGCATAGCCAAAAAACCGTAACAGTAAAACTCAAACCGAAAACCGAGCAACTGCGACGACGGCGACGGGAAAACGCATTTCCTGCATATGCCAGGAAAATGAAAATGTCGAAGCAGAGCTAAAGCGAAAACTATGCTCAAGTTTTGGGCCACAGATCGATTGGCCCAGGGAGTGGCACAGTCTTCTCCTTTCTCAATTTTATTTTGTTTTATTTTTTTTTCGACAATTTTAAACAACAACAAAAAGTTTTATGGCAATTATGAATTATTGAAGCCTGTCAAAATGGAAACAGTTGGAGAAACAACAACTGCGAGGATAACTACATATATAGAGATAAAAGTCGATGTCGATGTGGGTTAAAAGTTGTGACAGCTATGATTACATGATGATTGCATCAGCTAAAAGTATCGAACCTGAACTGGGGAGAGAAGTGAAAAGGAGAAGAGACTGCCGGAGAGAGAGAGAGAGAGAGAGAGAGAGAGAGGGAGAGACAAAGGTAAAGGCGGTAATAGGAAGACGTGTGAGTTGAGGAGTTCAATATAGATATAAGATTTAAGATATAGATAAAGTTTGGAGGTTAAAAATACATATACTTATGGATGGATAGATAAAATATTGAATCTTGTAGATAAAAAGTTTGATAGAAAAACAGATCTATATCTCTATGGAGAGCCAGGTAAATGAATAGATGAATAGTTAGTGAAAGATAGAAGAATAGGTGGATATAACGATATATATATATATATATATATATATATATATATATATATATATATATATGTAGGAGGTTTAGAACGATAATCGATAAGTGTTGGAGAAGAGCTCAATAGTGTTGAGAAGAGTCTGTGCTGCTAATTGCCAATGAGAGAGAGAAAGAGAGAGGGAGAGAGAGAGAGAGAGAGAGAGAGAGAGAGAGCCATAGATGTTGCTGAGCCTAGTTCCGTGGATCGTTGAGTGATAAGCCATAGAGTTGCAATGAAGTCGATAAACGACTAGAAATAGATAGAGTAAGACGAAGAAGAAGAAGACTAAAAGGGGCAATCATGGTCAGAGTGTGAAAGAGAGACAACGTAGAACGCGAATTCGTTATATTGTCATATAAATTTATAAATCAAGTGAGATTTGATTAGAATTTGAATACGCATCAGCTTTTTTTCAAAAATATTTCAAAAATACTTTCGGTTACAGTTCAGAGCTCAATCTTGTTTTATTTTAAGCAGAATAAAACAGAGTTGAATAGAAAATAAATTGTACGGCGCTAGCTCGAATGATATAGAAGATATTCAATAGATATGTGGGAGACTTAGAGCGATAATCGATAAGCTTTGGGAGTAGTTTATGTTAATAGCATCACCTTAAGAGTATTGTATGTTCAGTATTGAGAAACGTGTGAATAAAGAGACAAATAATAAATAAATAAAGAAACAAAGCTCGAGTGTTTCTTAAAGCTGACTATATGCGAAAGTCGAGATCCGAGCGAGATGGCGATATGGACCGGGCGTGACGTAAGCTGTGTATGGATTGACTTGGAAACACGTAGAAAAAGTTGGATTTGCGACTCGCTACGCCTTAAAGCTAAGATAACATGGATAAAGAAACCCCTACACCTTAAAATATTTGTTAAATATTTGTTATATCTATATATATTATACAGACAACAGATGCAAGGCAGATAGACGCAAAAGTGAAGCGGCCAACCTCTTCAGCTGCTCATTTTAGTAATCAGCCAAAGTTTAATATGCTTGAGTAGTGAGAATTTACAGCAACTAAGCTAATGACTTTGACTTTTATATATGTATAGCATATGTATCTCTGCTGAGTTAATTGCAAAGCTAAACTCCTGCCTATCAACTGAGCTCTAGACCGAGAAAGAGAAGATTTTAAGCCGTCATCCCTTGGGTCTCTCAACAAAATATTTGTTAATATTTTAAATTGTAAAATCTTTGTTATCACAGGTGATACCTGTGACTGTCAACTATTTATTTCTTTTAGATCAAGTTAAGTTTAAAAAAATATAAAAAATTTTAAGCAAAAAAGAAGTCTTGCCTATAATATCTGCAGCTCATCTGCTCAAAGTGAATTTAGTTATTAATTAATTATAAATTATATATATATTCGCTAGGAATTCCCTGCCATTTCTCCAGCTACACTCGCCCTTCTCTCTTGTTGTTCGCATTGTTGTCACAGCGAAACACACACGAGTTGTGTGAAATTTAATCAGAAAACGATTCACGCACGCATTTGCCACTCGCCCCCCGACCTAATGAAGCGTAGGCCGCAAAACGAAAATGTTGAAGAGAGACAGAGAGAGAGAGAGAGGGAGAGTGTGTGTGTGTGTGTGAGGCAATGTCAAAACGTCAGTCAGCAAATATTTTGTAGCCATGTTGCGTAACATGCAGCGGGGCGCTGCGTTGTCAAGCCAAGTGTAAAAGTGGCTCAAAACTGGAGCTCGACCCGGACCCAGACCCAGACCCGGACCCGGACCCGTACCCGTACCCGGACTGCGCGTCAGCGTCCACTCGAGTGTGCAATTAGGTGAAAATAAATGGTTTAACAAACGCCTCGAAGTATGCAATCATTTAAATTTCACTTCATTTGTCCTTTTCATGATTTGAGAACGAAGAGCCTCGCCTCGCGACACCAAATTACGGAACCAAACAAAATTATTTTGATTTATATGCAGGGCGAGCCACTCGCCGCCCACCCACCTGACGCCTGTCAGCGTCTTGTTTTCTTTACTTTCTCTCTCAGCTTTTTTCCTGTGCCTTTGCCTTTGGCTTTGCCTCGACTGTCAATAGATTTTCGGGGCTGCGAACTAAATGCTTTGATTCGCTGTGGACACGAGCGAATTTGAAATGCAAATTTAATTTGAGACGCGACGCTGGCTCTCACCCCTCACCCCTCACCCCTCGCCAGCGTGGGCTGCTCACATTAATTGCCCACATTCCTCAGCCACTGGCGCTGCTGCTTGAGCTGCTCTATTCACGTCGTTGTTGGCCGAACGAGCGCGCCGCGCTTTGCCTCTTAATTTTGCGCCAAATCAGCAACAACTTTGGCTTTGCCATTCCCATTTCGATTTCGATTTGTGCCCTGTGCATAAAATTTAACGCTGACTACCGAAAAGTAAGTCGAGCCGGGCCCAGTCCCAGGCCGGGCGCTGAGTGTTTTCTAGCCTGATTGAAATGTTGCCAACTATTGCGAAAACTACTCGCAAAACTTTATTGGCAAATTGATGAAGTGCCCGTGCTCCATATATGTCCATATATGTGCGGCTCCTTCAGCCTGAAGCCTAGTCAACTTGCCTACACTTCAGTTTAGAAACTGCCTTTGCCCTCTTTATTCTCCTCTCTCTCTCTCTCTCTCTCTCTCTCTCTCGCTCTTTCTCTTGGCTGTTGCATGCCGCCTGCAATTTGGCCGCGCTGATATGCAAATTAAGTTGTTGCGCTAAACGACGTGCCGGGAAACAGGTTCGGGTTCGCTCTCTCTCCCTCTCTACAGCCCTCCCTCTTTGCATTTGGCAGGCTCTAGCCGTTAGCTAACTCTGGCTCATTTGTATTACAATTCGTCACAAACTGTGCGCCAGTGTGCGAGCTTTCAAAAGTTTATGCGCTCTCGAATATGCACTTAGATTTCATATGCGAGGTCTGCAAGCAAAGCAATTCTGATTGATAAATAAGAACGATATATTCAAAGAAATATTTGATAAAATTATTATATTTATTTATTATTTCATAAATATTTCAATTATAAATTAAAATAATACAAATAGTATATATAATTTTAATAAATATAAATTATATATTTTTAAAACATTTTAAAAAATTAAATATAATTTTTAAAATTTTTTTTTAATAATAAATTTTAAATAATAATATTAATATTTAATATATATATCATTGAAATTTTTCTGAATGTGTATAAATAGTTCTGAAATATTTCAATGATATCTGCAATGAATATCCAAAATATTATTATTTATAATTTATATTATAGTTAAATATATAATTTATAATGCAATAAATAATAATAAAAAATTAAATAAATCATAAATAAAAATTCAGAAAATATTTTATAAAATTTAATAAAATATTTATTTATTTAAATATTCATATTCATATAGTAAAAAAATATATAGTAAAATATATAATTTATAATGCAATAAATAATAAAAAGAAAATTTAAAATATATAAAAATCAAATAAATCACATATAAAAATTATGAAAATATTTTATAAAATTGAATAAAATATTTATTTATTTAGATATTCATATTCATATAGTAAAATATATAATTTATAATGCAATAAATAATTTAAAAAAAAATAAAAAACAAAATAAAAGTAAAATAAATCACGAATAAAAATTCAAACAATATTTCATAAAATTAAAAAAATATTTATTTATTTAAATATTCAAATGATGAATAATACAAATAAATAAATAATTTGAAATAATATAAAATTAATAAAAATATTTATTTATTTAATTAAACATATTTTTATTGTATTAATTACTACTATTAAAATTGACAAATAAATAATTCAAATAAATGACTTTTTTAATAATATATAATTTAATAAAATATTTATTTTAAATAGTTAAACATATTTTAATAGTATTTATTACTATTAAAAATTGATAAGCAAATAAATAACTAATTTGAAATAATAAAATTGTGTTAAAAAAAATTATAAAAATTTATATTCATATCATTTATTATTTACAAAAATGTATACTCATATTTAAAATAATATTTATTTATATTAATTTAGTACTAATTAATTAATTTAATATTTTTTATAGTATAGATTGGCATTAATTATTTTTTTTGTATATAATTTTTGCTTGTAAAACTATTTTATATATTTATATATTCATTTAAATGCTCAAATAAACTAAAAATAAATTTTGATTTTGCTTATATTACATTAAAATAATAATAATAATTAATGAATTATAATTTATGCTAAGGTGTAAACATGTTTATACCAATAATTTATTATTTATTCCCCGTCTTTTGCTCTAACCACTCAAAATCTCAATTGACTGCAATCAATCCAAAATAACAAAGGGAAAGAAAAATCCAAATTCAATTAGCTTTCGACGGCATTTACACCTGTTCGGCGTTGCTGTTTGTTGAGAACCTTTGACACGCGCCTCGCTGCTTGCATGATTTGTTGCATGTGGCTGGCTGGCGCGATTCGCGGCAAGATTTATGAGGACAGGAAAGTCGCGCGCGCCTGCATAAATTGGCTCGTAATCCGAGCAATGAGAGCAGCGAAAAGCGGCGAAAAGCGAACGGGGAATGGCGCAAAGCGCGCACTTCATTAGCTCAATAATTTCACAATAAATTATGCAAAACGATTGACAAAAAGGCGCCACTCGGTTAGCCGGCTTTTCAGATTTCCCAATTGCGCATTTGTCGCTGCCTCTTTTTTTTTTTGCTCTGTTCTGTTGGCCAAACAACGCAACAAATCACACAAATTGAAATCTGAAATCAAAAATCACAAATGGCCAAAGCCAAATTGAAATGAGAATCAAAATCCAAATCGAAATGCCTAACGAAATTATGGGAGAACAAAAGCTGCGACCTTGTCAAATTAAACGCTGAGCGGCACGGAAATGCGCATTATGAGATTTGGCTTTGGACCCGCAGACGCAGACGCGCTCAGTGCTAAAGGCCGACAACAAATGTTAGTTAAAAGCCCATTTTCATATATAATTTATGGGCGAGAGGGCGCCAGCGGGAGGGAGGGAGGGTAGGTGTGGCCAATGTCGCTGCACAATTGTCGTCTGCGTGCGGCTGAAATTTTAATTAAAATTTATTGATTTACAGCTGAATAAATGCGCTCGCCAATTGCAATTTCCATTTCCAATTCCAATTCCAATTGCAATTGCGATTGCGATTGCTATTGCCAGTGCAGCTGCATCAATGTTTTGACCAACCTGATTCAGTGTTACCTTTTGACTTCGTCCTGCTGTTCGTTCTTCCGCCTGCTCGCATTGTCCCTGCGCCAAGTCAAAAGGCATCAGCGAATGCCCTCATTTAGCCCCGCTGAATTCAACAATCGAGCGTGGCTTAGCCCTGCGTTAGTCAGGCTGTGGCTAACAGCGACTCGCAGATATTAAAATGAATTTAAACAAATTTTTATTGCATTGAATATAAAAATAAAAATGCAGTCTGAAAGCCTATTAAAAATGGGCCACTAGGTTATGTTTGTATATATTTAAAATATGTGTAATCAGAGCGGAGCATAAACAAAATATATA
The DNA here is from genome assembly GCA_961210405.1 of Drosophila mercatorum. Lineage (NCBI taxonomy): Eukaryota > Metazoa > Arthropoda > Insecta > Diptera > Drosophilidae > Drosophila > Drosophila mercatorum. The sequence continues at coordinate 102,471 of CAUIUS010000009.1, forward strand.
CTCTTGCTCAGCAGTGGCCATCCATGCTCTAAACTCATGATATTTAAGACTAAGATTTTAGCTAGTCTGTCATTGCCTAGTATATTTTTAAGTATTTCTTTTATCCTAAAACGCCTCCAGTGTTCACATACTCTATACCACTATGCAAATTTTACAGATCAAAGCTCTGAGAAGATGGCCCAGAACAGAATGGTATGTGAGGAATCAAAACTTCCTGCCGACCTTAAGATGCCGACAATAGCAGAGCTCATAGGCCGACACAGCTCAAGGTTCGCGGAAAGGCTGGAAGCGCACCCAAACCAGCTCGCATCTAATCTGACCAACGACCGAAGCAGGAGAAGACTTAAGAGACTGCATCCCCTCGCTCGTCGGGGAATTTAAATTTTCTAAAATTGTATATTATATATGTATAGATTAATTAGAGTATTGCATACAGGCGTACCTGCCCAAAAATAAGTTAAGGTAAATCAAGTGATAAATGCGTATTAGAGTCTCTGACAACAAGCGGCTAAAAAATAAAAAAAAATAAATAAAAATTAAAAAAAAAATGTATTTTTCTTTAATTTTAATATATTTTGTATAGAAATATATACTTTTATTTTTATATATTTTTAATAATGTTCAAGCACGAACGTAAAAATACAGAAAAATTGAGAGAGAAACTCGATGTGCTAAGAGTAAGAATATTAAAAAAATTAAGTAAATAGAATAAGGGTCACATAGGTGGACATTAAATATAAGTAAATGCACTACAAACTCAGCGATAGGCTAAGGTTACACAATTTAAGCTATGATTTATGCATGAGTCAGGGTATAAAATCACAGCCTCTGAAGAATAAAGATTGAGTAGGAAACGAGCCGGAGATCCTGATCAATTTCAGTATATTTAAATACATATAAATAGATGTTTTTCTTATTATTTTCTTATCAATTTGAACTTTAATATTTTTTATAATTATATATATTATTTTTATATTTTTACCTAACTCATTTATGCTCATATACATTTTTTAAATATATAAATTTCCACAATTTCTCTTAATATTTTTATACATTTTATTATTTATTAAATATTTAATGTAAATTTTTCCAATTTCTCTTAATATTTTTATACATTTTATTATTATTTATTATACATATTATTATTGTTGATATACGAAATTAGCAGCCGCCAGCAAAATATATTTTAATTAATTATTTTTCTATTCATTTCAAGTATTTTTAGGCAAATAAAAAATAAAATAAATACATAATTTTGCGGTTTTATTTCAGCGTTTGTTTAGTAGTTGACACAATTACGGCCAACTCGATTGTTTATGGCCTGAATTTGGGTCTCTCTATGCTATTTTTTTTTGTGTAAAGCGGGTATATTGGCTTAGTGGAGAGCGGAGTTATCAATGTTAAAATGGATTCAATTTTTAAAAAATATTTTTGAAATTGTTTCTGGTTTGTCTTTCACTTTAACTGAGAGAGTTCAGATTAATGTGATTTATTTATTTATTTCTGTCTTATTTTAATTTTATTTAATATTTATTTAATTTTTATTTAATATATTATATTAATTTTTATTTGTTATTACTATTATAATTTGATTTTATTTTTCTCTACTTTTTTTCTGATTTTTCTACTGAAATGATATAGAATAATTTCTATATCTAAGTCCACATCTTTCTCTCCGTAAAATTCTTTACCTGCATTGAACAGTCAGTTAGAATTTTTTAAAACTTTCTTTGTTTCACATTTTATTTTTAGCAAAGTTTATATATTTTATATAATATTTTTATATCTGTTTGTTTTTAGCCAGAAAAAAAATCTTTGTTTGTCTTCCCATAAATTTAGACAAATAATTTAGTTTTATTTTTTATGCTTTTTGTTTACTTTTCATTTATTTCATTTTTTAATTGAATAAAAATAGAAATTTGTTGTAAGTTTAAAGCTAAGCTACAGTCAGATACAGTCTTCTCTCCCCCTCTCTCTCTCCCTCTCTTTCTCTCTACCCCTCTCCCTCTCTCTCTCCCTCTCTCTCTCTCCCTCTCTCTCTCTCTCTCTCTCTTTGAAGCCTTTTTAGTTATACTTGCATATATCTCTCCCCTATTCTCCTATTCTCACCTGTTTTTGCTTTCGTTAACATTTCGAGCTGTCAGCTTCAACGTTTTTCCAATTTGTTTCTTATTCTATTTGAATTATTTTTCCATCTATATTTATTTTCAATTAAATAAAAAATAAAACTTTCTTTTTCTCACTATTTTGCATAGATTCTCTCGCCCGCTCAAACTGTCTCCTGCTCCTCTTCTGTTCAGTTTCTCATTTTCGTTTCGCTCGCTTCTCAATCTCAGCTTTTCATTTCAATAATGCATTTCCGCTTTTAATTAAAGTTTTAGTTGCGGAATAATTTTACCAAAAAAAAAAACAAAACAAAAGAAAGAAATGAAAAAAGTTGCAGCAAAAGTTACTTTTTGGCTGCGCTTGGCTGGCTGCTCCCACCTGCTTGCTGCTGCTGTTGTTGTTGTTGTTGTTGCTGTACGCTTCAATGTCATTAACAGGTGGAAGTTTTCAGCAGCTACAACAGACAGACACACACACACACACACTCAGTTAGCTCGCAGATGAACAATTGTAATTGCGGTTCATTTGACAGTTTTCATTTAGTTTCTCGCTTTCTGTTGCATTGTCTTTGCTGCTGACGACACAGGAAGGAGCGAGGCAGCGGGCAGCGGGCAGCTGCTGTTTGCATTATTAACGGCAACAAAGTGTTAAGAAGTGCATTAAGCCAAATGTTAACTGCGATGGCCATTCAGAACGAGCTACAGCCACAAAACTTGCGACTGTAAATCCAAGCGTCAGCGGCAACAAAAGCGGAAACATTTTTCGTTGCCTACCCCCAGGCGCTAACAAGGAAGTTGCAAGATGGCGATAGAGGAAGGGTTAGAGGGTAGGGCAGGGATGAAATAGAAAGGCAATAGAGAGAGAGTGGGTTAGGGTTGGGGTATGAGATTGGTAGAAGAGAGTGGCGTACAGAAGGGTCGAAGCTGGAGAGAAGGTTGCGGAGGGAGTATATAGACATGAGTATAGATGAAGTTAAGAGAGAATATGTAATGTTACTAGAGCTAGAGCTAGAGCTAGAGCTAGAGCTAGAGCTAGAGCTAGAGCTAGAGCTAGAGCTAGAGCTAGAGCTAGAGCTAGAGCTAGAGCTAGAGCTAGAGCTAGAGCTAGAGCTAGAGCTAGAGCTAGGCTAGAGCTAGAGCTGAGCAGAGCTAGAGCTAGAGCTAGAGCTAGAGCTAGAGCTGAGCTAGGCTAGAGCTGAGCTAGAGCTAGGCTAGGCTAGGCTAGAGCTGAGCTAGGCTAGAGCTGAGCTAGAGCTAGAGCTGAGCTAGAGCTAGAGCTAGAGCTGGAGCTGAGCTGAGCTAGAGCTAGAGCTAGGCTAGAGCTAGAGCTAGAGCTAGAGCTAGAGCTAGAGCTAAGAGCTGGAGAGCTAGAGTAAGCTAGGTAGAGCTGAGTAAGCTGAGAGCTAGAGCTAGAGCTAGAGCTGAACAGAGCTAGAGCTAGAGCTAGAGTAGAGGTAGAGCTAGAGTAAAGCTAGGTAAGCTAGGCTAGAGCTGAGCGAGCTAGAGCTAGGCTGAGCTAGGCTAGAGCTAGAGCTAGGACCTAGAGGTAGAGGTAGAGGGAGGTAGAGCTAGGAGTAAAAGCTAGAGTAAGCTAGCTGAGAGCTGAGAGCTGAGCTAGAGCTGGAGCTAGGAGCTAGAGCTAGGCTAGCTGAGCTGAGAGCTGAGCTAGAGCTAGAGGCTGAGAGCTGGAGGCTGAGAGTGGCAGAGCTGGCAGCTGAGCTAGAGCAGAGCTAGAGAGAAGCTAGAGCTGAGGCTGAGCTAGAGCTAGGCTGAGCTGAGCAGGCTGAACTGAGGTGGAGCTAGAGCTAGGCTAGGCTGGCAGGCTGAGCAGCTAGGCATGGAGGTGGAGCTAGCTGAGCTGAGCTGAGCTGAGCTGAGCTGAGAGGCTGAGGCTAGAGCTGAGAGCTGGAGCTAGAGCTAGGAGCTGAGCTAGGAGCTGAGCTGAGCTGAGCTGAGCTGAGCTAGTGAGCTGGAGCTAGAGCTGAGCTGGAGCTGAGCTGAGGCTAGAGCTGAGCTAGGCTGGCTGAGCTGGCTAGAGCTGGAGGCTAGGAGCTAGGCTGAGCTAGAGCTAGAGCTGGCAGGCTGAGCTAGAGCTGAGGCTGAGCTGAGGCTGGAGCGAGCTGAGCTAGGCTAGAGCTGGAGAGCTAGAGCTGAGCTGGAGGCTGAGCTAGGCTGAGGCTAGGAGCTGCGAGCTGAGCTGAGCTGAGCTAGAGCTAGAGCTGAGCTGAGCTGAGCTGAGGAGGCTAGAGCTGAGCTAGAGCTAGGAGCTGAGGCTAGAGCTGGACAGAGCTGGGGCTGAGGCTAGAGCTGAGGCTAGAGCTAGAGCTGAGAGCTGAGCTAGAGCTAGAGCTAGAGCTGGAGGCTGAGGCTGGAGGCTAGGAGCTGAGGCTAGAGCTGAGGCTAGGCTGAGAGGCTAGCTGGAGCTAGAGCTGAGCTGAGCTAGAGCTAGAGCTAGGCTAGAGCTAGAGCTAGGCTGGAGGCTGGAGGCTAGAGCTGAGCTGGAGGCTGGAGCTGAGGGCTAGGAGCTGAGAGCTGAGCTAGGCTAGAGCTGAGCTGAGGCGTGGCTAGAGCTGAGCTAGGCAGCTAGAGCAGTGAAGCTGGAGCTAGAGCTGGAGCTAGGCTAGAGCTGGAGCTAGGCTAGCTGAGCTAGAGCTAGAGCTAGAGCTAGAGGCTGGCTAGCTGAGTGAGCTGAGTAAGCTAGGTAGAGCTGGAGGAGCTAGAGCTAGAGCTGAGCTGGAGCTGAGGCTAGAGGAGCAGGTGAGCAGGTAGGCTGGAGCTAGAGCTAGGCTGAGCTGAGCTGAGCTGAGCTAGGAGCTGAGCTAGGAGCTAGAGCTGAGCTGAGGCTGAGCTAGGCTAAGAGCTGAGCTAGGCTAGGCTAGGAGGCTAGAGCTGAGTAGGCTGGAGCTGAGCTGGAGCTGAGCTGGCTGGAGGCTGAGGCTGAGCTGAGCAGAGCTAGGAGCTAGGAGCTAGAGCTAGGCTGAGCTAGAGCTGGAGCGAGCTGAGCAGGCTAGAGCTGAAGAGCTGAGCGAGCTGAGAGCTGAGGCTAGAGCTAGAGCTAGAGCTAGGAGGCTGGAGGCTAGAGCTGAGAGCTGAGAGCTAGGAGCTGAGCTAGAGCTGAGCAGAGCTAGGCTAGGCTGGAGCTAGAGCTGGAGCTGGAGCTGAGCTAGAGCAGAGCTGGAGCTGAGCTAGAGCGCTAGCTGGAGCTAGAGCTAGAGCTAGAGCTAGAGCTGAGGTAAGCTAGAGCTGAGCAGGCTGGAGCTGAGCTAGCAGCTAGAGGCTGAGAGCTAGGCTAGAGCTGAGGCTAGAGCTGGAGCTAGGCTGGAGCTAGCTAGAGCTAGAGCTGAGCTAGAGCTGAGCTAGAGCTAGAGCTAGCTAGGCTAGAGCTAGAGCTAGAGCTAGGAGGCTAGAGCTAGAGCTGAGAGCTAGAGCAGAGAGCTAGAGCTGAGTGAGCTAGAGCTAAGTAGGTAGAGCTGAGCTAGGCTAGCTGAGGAGCTGAGAGCTAGAGCTGAGAGCTAGGAGCAGAGCTGAGCTGTGAGAGCTAGAAGCTAGAGACTAGAGCTAGAGCTAGGAGCTAGAGCTAGAGCTAGAGCTGAGGCTAGAGCTAGGAGACTAGGAGCAGTGAAAGAGAGCTAGAGCTAGAGAGCTAGGAGAGCTAGTAGGAAAGAGAGTAGAGAGCTAGCTGAGAGCTGAGCTAGCAGCTAGAGCTAGAGCTAGAGCTGAAGCTAGCTGAGCTGAGAAGCTAGAGAGGCTGAGCTAGAGCTAGAGCTAGAGCTGAGGCTAGAGACTGAGAGAGCTAGAGCTAGAGCTGAGAAGCTGAGAGAAGCTGAGAGGCTGGAGCTAGAGTAGAGCTAACTGAGGCTAGCTTAGCTAGAGCTAGAGAGCTGAGCTAGCTAGGTAAGGCAGCTGAGCTAGGAGCTGAGCTAGAGATAGGCTAGACTGGAGCAGATGAGGCTACGGAGAGAGTTAGCTAAGCCTAGGCTAAGTAGGCAGCGAGCTAGCAACTTGAGCAGAGCTGGAGCGAATGAGCTAGAAGCTGAGCTAGAAGCTGAGAAGCTAGAGTAGGAAGCTAGAATGAGAATAGAGATAGAATGAGAATAGAATGAATAGAATAGAATGAATAGAATAGAATAGAAGATAGAATAGAATAGAATAGAATAGAATAGAATAGAATAGAATAGAAATAGAATAGAAAGAATAGAATAGAATAGAATAGAATAGAATAGAATAGAATAGAATAGAATAGAATAGAATAGAATAGAATAGAATAGAATAGAATAGAATAGAATAGAATAGAATAGAATAGAATAGAATAGATTGCAAAAGAGAAGAATGTGGGGTAGAGATAAAGTAAAGAAGAAGACAAGAAGTCGAAGGAGAAATGAGAAGAGACTAAGAGGCTAGAGTAGGGAAGCTACACTGAGGGTATTGAAGAGGTAGAGATGGTACAGGTATGGAAGGGGTAGCTCAACGATGGTATGGAACGTATATGGTCTCCAGGGAGAGTTTTATAAGCCTGTAATAGAGCAGATATACAACATTTTAGTTCAAGAAACTATAGAGTACTCTAGAAGGCATTTCTTTACTCTCTTTGAAACCCATTCCAGCTGTGGGGTCAGCGCTTAACGTCAGCTGCGCTGATTTTGAAGTTGGCGTTCGGGGAGCGATTCGCGGCTTAATTACAATAAAATATTTAAAGACGGCTGCTTTGGCTGTTTTATGAGGCTTAAACATTGCTTTTTACGACGCGGCACACATGTCGAAACGTAATTTGATAGTTGATGGCTGCACCTGCCCCAGCCAGACCCGGACGAGCGCCCGTGCCTCAGCTTGCCCTAAGGCTCACAGAGCTAACAATGTATGCGAATGTTTATGTGCGTGTGTCTGTGTGTGTGTGTGTGTGTGTGTGTGTGTGAAGCGCGCTTTATCAAAGTTTTAACCAAGTCGCATGAATATTTAGTTGCGTAATGCGCCACGCCTATGCCGCCACCGCCCCCGTCTCCCCGGCTTTATTAACCAGCTCCCGCTAGCTCCGCTCCCCGCGCTCCGCCCCTGCGCACAGCTTTAATTTGTGCGACAAGCCAAACAAAACACAAAAGCACAAAACAAAACACAAGCCAAGGCAAAGAAAATGCTAATTTTATTGACACGCCCCCCCTCTGCTACACCCCCCCCCCCCCTGTCAGAGCACAACTCCAACTGAAGCAGTCAAAACGCGGAAATTGAAGAAAGGTAAAAGCGGTTAGCGGTAGAGAGTGTGAAATGGAGACGGGGAAATGGGGGGGGGGGTTTAGGGTGAGGGTGTGGCTGATAAGTAACGGTAGCTCGCTGGCAAGTCATTAACACATTTGAGAGAGACAGAAGAGAGTGAGAGAGGGAGAGTGAGGGGGAGCTGCGACTGCCACGCCCACATCCACTGCCTAATTAACACGTTTTGAATTGTGAATTTTGAAATGCGACAACAACAACAAGAAGAAGAAGAAGAAGAAGAAGCTGAAGATATGCAGGGAAAGGGCAGCCAAATGTTATGCAAAAGTGTTTTGAGTGTTAAGCAAAACAATGTTTGCGAAACTCACTAATCAATGCGACGAATTTTGAATGCCCTAACAAAGCTGGCAGCATTGCAGGTCGGAAGGAAAGATTGAAGGGAAATGGAAGAATCAAATTGCAAAACTAATTTTAGTAGTATTTATGTTCCTTAACTAAGTCAGAGAGTATAAGTAGACAGAAAGTGGGATCTGCATAGGTATTTTGAGCAACTTCCACTTCAAATTCAAAATTAATAAAGTTGAAGTTTGCTTTAGTTTCATATTATATATTTATTAAAACAAAATTTTTTTAATTTATTTTTTCTGAATTTATTTTTTTATAAATTTATATATACTTATTTTTATTAATATATTTTTTTTACATATTTTTATTTTAAATATTTGTCTGTTCTTTTAGGCTATTAGGCGTTTAGTTTATCTTTGAATTATGTAACTCTAGTTATGTTCTCATTGTCTCTTTTAAATAATTTAATAATCATTTATTACATACCTTAAATATTTATTTTTTTTATATTTATATATTTATATATTTATATATTTATATATTTATATATTTTTTTATATATTTATATTTTTTTATTTATTTTTTAAAATATATTTAAATTTATTTGACTGCTTTTCAATAATCTTCCTAATATTAATTTAAAAAAAATTTATTTCTATATATTTGATTATTGTTTATATTATACTTTTCAAAGAAAACCTTTCGCCTTTCGTATTCATATTTATTTTATATTTTTTCATAAGCGATTAATATTTTTTATAATTTTCTTAAATAATTTCTTATATTCATAAATAATTTATTTCGTTCTAATTTAATATAAAGACACCCAACTGCTGCCATTTGATATTTATTAAAATGAAAATAAATACAATTTTCTTTCAGTTCCAATAAAATATCAAAAAGTAAAATTATATTTAGTTAATAAATTTTTTTTATTTATTTATATTATATTTATATTTATTAGAGATCTCCTCTAACCATCCACCTTGGCAGTCTGAACTCCACTCGAATGATATCAGTTCTCTGGCGCGTGACATGCCCTAGCAGTCAGTCAGCGCTAAAAATCTGTTAATATCCTTTGCCGCAAGGATAAAAACAAGCTGTTGCCATATTGATTACTGCTGAACAGAGCCGGCGCAAATTCGTATCCTTGGTGGCGGCGAGGACCTTCCCACTTGTGGATCGAAAGCGCGCAACCTTGAAGGTGTTCAAATAACATATTTAGTTCGCTGGTAGGGGGCGTGGCATTTGTTAGGCACCAAATGAAATTAAAACGCGCATAAATTATATGTAAAAATAGGAGCTCAGAAAGGCCAAGTCAAGGGGAACGAGTAGCTGCTGACGAATACATTCAAATCTAACGAACTGCGAGTTGGCAGCTACAAATTTTCATACAGTTTTTATCGATTGTTGAGTTAATTGTAAATAAGGAAAAACGGCTTGGAAATGTTGTTCGCAATTTATTTGAGGAATTTTTATTAAGTTTTGATTGAGCTTCGTTTGGAAGGAAAGCATCTATTTCTTCTACTTCTTTCCTACCGATGGAACTATCGGCAGCTTTAGATGGTGCCGCCTTCAGTCGTCTCTAAATACTTTTGGCCTATTACAGAGCTGCAGAACTGCTTTGCAGTTGTTTTGAATGCCTTTGGCATTATTTACCCGATTTTTTAGCGCTGAACTTAAAAGTTTCTTATAATAAAAATAATTTGATATATTTGTAAGTTATTGGTATACCCATAATCAAATAATAACACTATACAACACTATTAATAGAGAATATTTCTCATAAGTATATCTGATCATACGGTCTTAATAATAAATTACAATCACAATATAAAACTTTGATGATAGTCATCAGTGTGTTTCATCAAACATGTTTATCTAGTTTTCCAACATAAATAAATATATAATATATTTGTCAATAAATATATAATTTAAATATATTAAATACAAAAATAAAAAAATATATTAAGTAAATAAAAAATAAATAAAAAATAAATAAATAAAAGTTATATTTTAAATTTATAAATATAAATAATGGAATTTAAAATGGTTTCGACGAAATGATGTCTATTGGAGGTCATGAAAAAATACTTAAAAAAGCTAATAGAATTTCTGATAAAATAAATAAAATTATTTAAAAAATAGCTGAATATATAAATTTATTTAATTTAAAATTTATAAATTATTATTATAATTTTTTTGATATATTTATTTAATTTTTATTTTTTCTTTAATTTTTTCTTATATATTTTTAAATACATATAAGTTATATATATACATTTACTAGTATATAAGTCTATAATTTATATTTACAAATTTAACATATTTTCCCCTCAAAAATACACCTCTTTTTATACATCCAAACATATACCTCGTGTCTCACATTTGTTGGCATATTTTTTTATTTTTGTCTGCCTGCCGCTCCCACCCCGCTCCTCCTCTTAGGCTTTGGCAAGTTAAAAGTGTTGGATAGGTCGTTACAGCTTCCTCCCCTTCTTCCTCTTCTGCTGCTTGATCTTGTTATTTTTTATAGCCTGTTCGTCATCAAAGTTGAAACTGCCTCTGTCGCTTTATTTTGGCCACGCCCCTGCCCGACCGCCCGCCCGCCTAACCCTCTTTTATTTAAATCGCTGGCAAAAGAAAAAACAAAAAAAGAAGAAAAAGTTTTGCTACTCAAAGCCCGCTCGGTCGAGCTGGCTTTCAGCTGTCGTGTATTTTATGACTAGTTGTAATGCCGAGTGGCTCAGCGCCCGGACTCAGGCAGCGCCTCAGACACACGGGAGTACAGTGAACACTGCTCAATGAATTTTTACTCGAATTTATCAAATTGCAGTTGATATATTTTTGTTTAAATATATATTTTAGTTTATTTTTTAATCTTTGAGTCTTAGAATATTCTATGAATATGTATTTAGTTTGTTTTTAGTTTCTCTGCATTGCTTGAAGCATGTGCAAAGACTTTTTCAAATAAACATTCGAAATGTGAAACTGAAAAAATTTCACTTAATTCACTTGCTTGATGAAGACAGATTATAGTAGTTCCTGTATTTTGTGGACGAAAATATATAAAATATAATTTTGAGAAATAATAAATATTTCATTTATTTTCTTTAGCAGAAATACTTGAAATCATATGAGAATGAAAAACTTTTAAAAGAGATTTGATTTTAAATTTAAAAAATATGTTATACATATAAATATTTATTATAATTTCAATAATTGTTGTTTAAAATAGATTTTGATTTAGTATATATCATATTTAAGGCAAGAAGTTTTAAGTGTTCATTACTCGAAGCGCTGAAGTGCAGCCATTCAAAAGGACAAACATTTGATCTGGAACTTAAACTTATTTCTTTTTCCAAATCACGATATCTGTGAAAATAATCACAGCTGCTGATGTAGCAAATTGTAAGCTGTTCGAAGATAAATCATCTAGTATCTAAGCTCACTAATTATCTGGATAATGGCTTTCTTGTCCAGCATTTTGTTCCAGATGCAAAGCAACATTTTGATCAGCTTCATATATCTTTAGTATAGTCTACTCTATTACATATATATTTGTTTTCAGCTGTTATATATATATATTTTCATGTTCTTTCCATATAGTTGATCCATATGCCATGTATTTAGCTACACATTAGTCATTCTTGGCTGTTTGATAACCTCGTCTTTTTCACTTTATTCCAATTTAAGAAGATTGATTTGAAGAACCAAAACTAGAATTTTATTCTAAAATGATTTAAATAAATATTTAAATATTTTGAAAGCATTTTTATATTTTATTTGTTATTTATTTTTTATTTATTATATATTTGTTTTTTTTTTATTTATTTTTTATTTATTATATATTTGTTTTTTTGTGTGTGTTTTTTTTCTTATTACTTTTGCCTTTTTATTTTAATCCATTAATCCATTTTAATACATAAAATTTTATATTTTTATTTATTTTTTTAGTTAATATATATTTATTTTTTGTGTACTTATTACTTATTATTTTTGCCTACCTTTTTATTTTTTATTATATATTTATTTTTTGTGTACTTATTACTTATTATTTTTGCTTCATTTTTAATTTTTTATTTATTATACATTAATTTTTTTTTTGTATTATTTACTTTTTATGTTAAAATTTTTATATATAATATATATTTATTTTTTGTGTATTTTTTATTTTTTTTTTTATTTTTGCCTAACTCTTTATTTTTTATTTTTTTAATTTATTATATATATATATATTTTTTTTGGTTCTTTTTTATACCATTATCTTTGCCTACCCCATCTCATACACATCTCCTTTCACTCTTCGCCTCATCAGCCGCCCTTTTCCTGCCCACCCAGTGCTCACTGTACCTTCATAACGGCCCGCTTCGTTTTTATGACATCTCAATTTCGAAATATACTTTAGTTTGTCAGCAGCAATCGCAGCCAAACGCCCCGCCCACATGCTAAACCTGAGTGAGTTATACAAACACCTAAGGCTATCCGTGACCTGATCTATAACAGGAGTCAGAGTTGTTCTCGTTGTTCTCGTTGTTGTTGTAGCACACAAAACGCATAAATTTATGCCAAAGGCTTGAAAAAAGTAAAAAAAAAAAGAGAAAAAGTCGAAAACGAAAACAAATTTATTTTGGACTTTTGAACAACTTTTGCTGAATGTGCAGGGCTCAAACTGTCTCTAGTGTTGTAAAACTTGCAAATGAATATATGTGTCGCTATATATATAAACATATATATATTATACATCATATATTTTATGTGAAAGAGCATTTTGGGTGCTCGGGTTAAGCTTGTCCTTTCGCCACTTCTGTTGATTGCAGCCCGTTGAGCCTAGCTCTGCTTGCCCAAGCTACAACAACAGCAGCAGAAATTTTGAGTGGCATTTTAGTTAAGTGGCAATTGGTGTAAGTGCGTCGCCTACAGCTGGTCACAACTGTTGCGCGCCTGTTGACAAGCCAAAGCGCTGGCAACATGTTGCCAACGGAGAGCGGAACGCAGTGGCAAATGAAACAGGCATGCCTAAATGCTCTTAAATGCCAGCCTTCGGCAGCAGACGAACTTACTATCGTTCGTGTCCAAGTCGTGCCTAAGCAGCGGGCAACATAAGAGAAGAGTTAAAAGGGATCAAAAATATTTATTTGAAACTAAAATAAAATTAAAATTAAATTTAAATTAAATCTGAAATTTAAACAAATTTTTAATAATTTTTTTAAATTTATTTAAACTATTATTTTATTATTTATTGCCCGTCCAAAAACTAACCTCAGACAACTCGCAACATGGCTTAGCAACATTTGTGCGCTTAGCAACATTGTTGCTAGGCAGTCGCTCTCTTCGCACGACAACGAGCGCAAGCGTCTGGCCCCACTTCGTGCGCGTTTCGTTCGTAGCGCCTTCGTCGCCGAAGCCTGTTCGTCGTCGTCGCTCGTCGGCCGCTGGACTTCGTTCTTAAAGCTATAACAAAACTCAAATTGTGTTAGTTGGTAAGAAGCGTTCGTCGGCAACGGGCGGCAAAGCGGATGCAATAGCCGAACAGATTAATCGTGTCCCTCATTAAGTGACTGTGTGTGACTGTGTCTCTGTGTCTCTGTGTTTGTGTGTGTGTGTGTGTGCGCGCGCGTGTTGCACAAGTTGTCGTCGCAGTGTTTAGAAGCTAATGAAAAGCCGTTGCCTACTTGCAGGCGGACAGGCCACAGCAAGTGTTGCTCATGTGCGTTGTAATTATGCAAATTGCTGTTGCTTTCACAATCAGCAGCTGCAGCTGGAGCAGTTGCAGCTGGCACAGCTCAAGTGCAACTGTTGCCAGTAGTTATGCTCTGTGTGCGACCTTGCTGCTCGTCATGCCGCATGCATATTCATGCCGGCCACCCGCCACGACGAAAGTGGGCCAACTGCAGCAGCAGCAGCAGCAATAAAAGAGATTTTTCCTTCTTTTTTTAGCTCAATTTAAGGCTAAAGTTGTGCTCCAATTGTACCTGGGCGCTGTGCCAGGACACGCGCTGCCTCATCTGTCAAATCCTTATAATTTCTACAGTATTCTTCTTTGCCTCTGCCTCCAACTTGTTGTCCTTGCCAGCAGCAGCAGCAGCAGCAGCGGCAGCAACAGTCGCTCGCATATAGAACGCAAATAAATTCATTTTTATTATTCTACTGTGACAGCTGATCCTTTGTCTCTCCGTCCGTCCGTCCGTCGCACATAATGTGGCCAGCACATTGCGTTCTGCTTTTTTTATTCTTATTTTTATGGCCATTTTTTTTTGGCTTTGTCCCACCTGCAGCCGTTGACCTACTCGCAATTGTTATGCTTCGCAGAATATTGCGAAAATAAAACTTTCCTTGCTGCATTTGAAGCTCAACTTTCTGCTAAGGCTTTCGAAATTGTTCAGTTGAAGTCGGCAAATGTTGGCCAAGTTTATCTAGAGAATATATTCTTTATACATGCCCTTGTTGACAACAGACTTGTGGCAGCTCTTTTCTCTCCCTCCCGCTCTCTGTGTGTGCTTAGAGCACTTGTAGAAGAAATAAAAATAAATAAGAAATTTAAACATAAATATAACAAATTCACAGAGGTTTGCCAGGCGAAGCTGCGGTTGTTTGTGCTACTCTTAAGATATTTAACAAATATTAAAAACTATTTAAGATAAACAAATATGCTTAAAGGCTCGCAAATGAGTCAAAGGATTCTGAGACGTGAAAGTAAAATAAAATATAAAACGAAGTGAAATTTACTAAAAGTGTGAAGAGAGATTTAAAATTGTTTGAGTTTTGACTGAATTTCAAAGACTTTCAGAGGACAAAGCTTTTCATTAGTATTACAAATAGTTTAGTATTAATAAAGAACTAAATTATTGTTAATTTAAAAAGGAAAAAAAATTAAAGAAAAATATTTTCATATTTTTTTTTACATTTTTGTGTTTATATTACAATAAATAACTATTTTTGTCTTACCAAACAAATTTCTTAAGTCGAAACTTATTTAAAAATATATGGAAAAATTAAAAAAATATTGCAAAAAAATTTAAAAAATAGTTTGAAAAATTATTTGATAAGATTTAACAATCATAGTTAGTTAGCAATAATTTAATACATATATACATAAATTGGTAAATTTATAAGGCAAAGTTAATAAAACTAAAGTAAAAGTATTCTAAATTAAAAGAAATTTTTTTCCTGTAGTTCAGTTAACATTTATTTAATATGTTTAAATATAATTTGTAGAAATACTTAAAAAAGTTACAAAAATATATATATTTTTTCAAATATTTGTATATATCTGGGAACACCTTTAACCTAGAACTAATTAATCTTCAATTCCTCACAATACGACTGAGGTTTGGCCCGTATACATATATAAGTCATATGTTGTTATAGTACTAAGTTTTGTTTGTACAGGTTCTACACTTAAATAAAATAAGCCCAAAGAAAAAAAAAGATATTTGTATATATAAATACAAAAATATTATTATATTATTTGTATATTTCAAAAATTTCATATTTGCGTTTTTATGCTTTATATGCAGTGAAGCTCAACAGAACAGATTTGCCCGTGCTTAACTTAAGGTTATGCGAGCACAATAAATTTTTTATATCAAACAAAATCAATCAGTTAAGACATAGCAACATTTCTGGTCAGTAAAATTCAATTTATATGATAATCTTTTACGCAATATAGCAATGAATGATAATTCTGAAACATCTTTTTCAAGTGCTTTATAATATTAAGTATACGTCCTGTTAAGCGAAATGATTGTTAAGGCTTTTTAGTTTCCTTAAATCCAGAGGCCGCGTCGTCAAATGGTCTCGCAATTTCCTGGAATGGACATAGAAGTATATGTAATACAAAAGCAGATAGAAGAACAAATATAAGCTGAAGTTTTCCCATGTATTCAGTTATTTATTATTTTTTTATAATTATTTTTTTTTTATTCATAATAGCCACGATTAGCTGACAGGCAGCACTTAGCTTTGGGCTTATTTTATTACTTATTATAAGGAAAAAAATATTTTTGAAAATTACAATAAATATACAAATAAATAAGTATGTATTACGCAACTAGAATTACAATGTAAGCTAGCATATTAAGTGCTAAAAATTATTGAAATATATTTAATGAATGCGCATATATATATGAAATTCGTATTTAATGCCTCAAAGTATGCAACGAAAAAAAAGCAAATAAATTCAGTCACAATTAGCAGAGATTTATGATGTGAGGCGGTCGCAAAGGCAGCGCAATTAAATTTAAATGCAGGCAAAAGGACAACGGCAATGGTCAAGCGTTATATGGCCAGCAAATTGCGTTTGTTTAGCTCTGACTGAAAAAGGACGAAAAGTGGAAATAGAAGAAGAAAAAGTCTGTTTATGAACAAATGCTATTGTAATTGCTGAGCCAAAAGGTTTGGCTTCGCTTGGCCCTAATAAGTTCACAGCACGCAAACGGAGCAGAGATAGAGAGGGAGAGGGAGAGAGAGTGTGTAGAGTAAGCCAGTGGCACAAGCCTGTAAACATGAATAAGACATTAGGCAACAATTTACATGTGTAGCAGCAGCGAGTCTAGAGATGTTCAGAGATAGAGAGAGAGAGAGAGACAGAGAGAGAGACGCAAATAATGATTATTAAGAAAATATGTTAATTTAATGTCTAGGCGTAACTGGAATTATATATCACTCGATGGCCAACGTCTGTCCGCATCTCTCTCTCTCTGTCCGTCTGCACTTCAAATTGAAATATTTCGGAGCAAAAGTTGTTCAGGTGCGCGAGGCTAGGTGTGCTGCATTTTAATCAATTTAATTGAAATACTTCAGCCAGCAGCAGCGGCAGCTTAAAAAGACTATCGAGAGGCGAGGGCCTGCGCCAGCAATGTGCGCTTTAACATTAAAATGCCATTTGCCAGCGCTTGTCAAACTGTGCCCAAGTCGGATTAACAAATTGCGTAAATAAAGAGCAACGTGAAACACATTGCAAGCAACAGAGAACAGACGACAACAACAAACAATCAAACCACGCAACAGCAACAAAAGTTGAACTAAAGAAGTAAAAACAACAAGAGAGAGAGAGGGAAAACAACAACAAAAGAGGAGAAACAACAAAAAGGCAAACATGACAACCATAAAGCTGCTCATTATCGGTAAGTTTTATCTCACAATTAAACAGCATCAGCAGCCAGAGCAGCAGCAGTCGGAATTACATTAACAACAAAAGCAGCTGCTGCGGCTGCTGCCCTCATGTGGGCGGCACTTTAATGCACACTTTACACAACTTACGAAAGGAGTATATCGAGTGTTGAGAAAGGAATTTAGAGAGATTGTTTATTGTTGGGAGAATACCTGTGGGCTGCATTTGCGCCAAGCTGCAATGTTATGGAATAGTTATCCTTGCCTGCTCACATATATTATTAAGTTACTCTGATTACCAAGATACTATCAAATATAATTTCTTAACGTATGCTCAGCTTATTGCTCATACATTAACTCCATCCTAGCTTCAAGCTTACTCATTCCAAGTGACTGTCTTTCATCTTTCATCTAGCTGCTGCCTTCTACTAGCAGATTTCCTTGATTTACCCCTCCTCAATTGTCCTTCAACTCTTTACAGTGCATCTCTCAGTCATAACAACCCCATTTCCAATCATTTCCCATATTCTCACACAATTTCCACGCCGCCTCTCAACAAGTTTAGCCGCGAGCTGCACTTTGTTGATTGTCGTCGAACACGCACGAGGATTTTAATTTTTTAATGCAAGTTTGTCCTGGAGTCTGCTAAACGGCAACTTATCGAGTGGATCAACGACGAGGCTAGTCTACACCGAGCTGAGCGCTAGAATTACTGCTCCAAGAACTTTTGCGCAATTACAAATGAAACTTTGAGTCGCAGCTGAACTCGTATGAATCCGAGAGCTATAAATAACGCCAGAGCCCTTCTGTAATATATTTTTATTAAGTCTAAATTTATTTGATTTTTCATTGGATTTTAAGGAAATTTAATTTTATTTAAATTAATAATAATTTAATAATTAATAATTTAATATTTAAATTAATTTACAAATAAATATTTTTTGTATTATTTGTTTATAATTTCATATTATTTATTTATTGATTTTATTTGTTAGGATAAATGTAAAATTAAAGCTAACTTAGAACTAAAGCGCTGGCTGCTGAGGCTGATGATTTGATGTGTTTATTATTATTATTTTTTATTTTATATGAGGTATTATGTATTGGTTTCTTTAATGTCTTTGCGCGGATCGATATAGGGCATTAGTGTTTGAAGATTTGGGCTCTAAGGAGAGAAGTTGCGGGACAGTTTTGAGGATATGCTTGATATTTATATTTCATATAAATTAGCATAAAAGTCAATTTTGTAATAAAATTTATTAAATTTATTTTATTTTTCATTAACATAAATATAAAATTGAATTTAAATTGATTGTTTGTCAAACTATTATATATTTAAAATAAATTTGTGTATTTTTTTGTATTAGTCAAATATTAAAAAAAAATTTAAAAATGATTCAAATATTTATGTGTTATTATTATTTATTAATAATTTAATTTTTTATTAATATAAAATTGTATGCATGAATAGTAATTTTTTTTTGCAAAAATATTTGCTTACAAATTTTGTTTTCCCCTACAATAATAATTAATATTAATTAATAATAATTAATAACAATAATTATAAATTAATAATTTTAAATATTTAAAATATAAATAATAATAAATTTTTCTTATATTTAATATATTCTACAATATATAAACACTCATAATATTTATTTGAAAAAATTGTTTATTCAATAAATTAAATTTAGACAATAAAATAAAAGAAATTCATTTAAGACAGGTTAAAATAAATGTTTAAAAAATTAATAATAATTAATTAAAAATTAATAGTTAATAATAAATGCAGTGAAGAACATTTTCAAGATAGTTTAAAGTTAGTATATGAAACCCCGCTATAAACCAACATAACGAATTTTTCTTTAAGTCCCTTGACTTAACCAAGGCCTTGCAGGGTTTTACTAGTAAGTAGCTATAGCAAATCAATAGATAAACGAGAAATTTTCTGGTTCCCCTCAGATTCGTTACATCGAAGTTCCCCTGTATATAAAATGTATTAAATAATGAGTTCATTTGCCTAGCAAATATCAACTAATTTTCTGCAATATTTCTCCAATATTCGCCATTTATTCTGCTAATAACTCGAGCCACTCAAGCTGCTCGCAATGAACCTTGAGAAGTGCTTAATTTATGAACTTCGGCGATTATAAAATTTGAACAGCTGCGCGAGCTTAAAGCCATTGTCGCGCCGCAGATTGCACTTGGCTCGGCGAGTGAGTGTTTGTGCAGAGTTCTTTGCCTCGGGCTTTCATTTTATGCGCGCTCTGGGAAATTTGCCCAATGCCACAGAGTGGAGCGCGTGTGGGGCTGCGACGGGGGCTGCCCATTTTTATTTCACTTCTTCTTCTTCTTCTTCTATTTTTTTTCTCTCTGTTTTGGGCCTTGTGTTTATGCGTGTGTTGCCTGACCATAAACAAGACATGTCGTCCACTCGACAACGATGCCACTCATCATTGCCAGGGTCCCCGCTCCGTCTTGGCCAAGCGAAAGTTGGCTCAACGCACAAAGCTCAATGCCGCAAAATTTGTTAACAATTCATTTCCGCGCTTTGGGCTTCATAAATTGCTTTTATTAGCAGCCAACGGAATATAAACCAACTTTTGCCTTCCTTTTTTTTTTCGAGGTAATAATACACTTGATCTTTTGCATAGCAAATAAAAAGCGTTAAAATGCGTGCGGTGGCAGCAGGAGAGAGTGGGTGAGAGAGAGAGAGAGAGAGAGAGTGTGAGCGTGGGCTGTCTGAAAATCAAATTAAAAGAGACGACAGTTGGCGTGGCACCCTTTGCCCTCGAGCCAGTGACAAGTTGTGAAGTGGGACGTGCATGGACGCAGGACCTGGACAGGACTCGGCTCGACTGGACTCGCCTCGACTCTGGGACTGTGTGTGTGTGTGTGTAAGTTGTTGACAGGCACGCAGGCAATAAAATTCAATATTTCATTAAAACGCACGTTACGCATACGCAGCGTGTGCCCCCCTCCCCTCCGCCATGCCATGCCATGCCATGCCTAAAAACGTAACGCAGACCGCAAAACTGCGTGTTGTTGCTTTTATCACACGCAGCGTCAACCGTTGACCAGCGCTCAAATCCGATTTCGTGTTATTAGCGTCCCCTCACTAGCCACGCCCACACACACACACACACACACTCACTCACATGCAAGGTCCTTTCTGGCTGCCAGAGTTGTCCTTCTCATCGAAATTGAGTCGTTTGTCGTTTGGCTGATAGGCGCTGGACTCCAGCTCGGGCTCGGGTTCGGGCTCGGGCGGGCTGCGACGCTGACGGATTATTTGCCTTATTATTCATAAGGACTAGGGTCACCCCAGCCAGTTGGCAGTTATTCATTACACAGAGGGAGCGGGAGAGAAAGTCTGAAGAGGAGAGAAAGGCATGTCGAGTGCTTGAAAAGGTTTGCGACAGGGTTAAGTCTGTTAACTCTACTCTCGCTCGTAACTCAATTAGCGTTCAGATTGCCTCAAACGGAAGCCACAAATAAAAAAAAAATATATATATACATATGTAGTATATATATACGTAACAGATTTGCCATAACTATATCAGGTTGTAAAAATGTTGCGGAAAATTAAATTTGATTAATGCAATGAATGCGGAAGGCGGAGAGGAAGCAGTTGAAATCCATCTGAATCGAGATTGCAAATGGAAATAGTTGAAAAATTGATGAAGAAGTGGGGAAATAGCCAGACGGATATTTTTATGGTTTACTTAGAGGTTGATTGCGAGCTAGTTCAAATGAACTGGAAATAGGAATAAGCTCATGTGTAAAGAGTTTATTCTGGTCTGACTGCTGTTATATATATTATGAAAACGGTCAAGGATGTGAGTTCATACATAAATTTGGAACTAGTTCTCTGATAAGTGGCTCAAAATGTATATGAAAGTAGCTCAAAATAAAAAAAAAATGGAAACTCTTGTAAATTTGGAACTAGTTAAGATTGAATTTGAAACTAGTTCAAAGTGAATTTGGAACTAGTTACAATTAGATTTAGAACCAACTATATAAAAATTTGGAACTAGTTTAAAATTAATTTGGAAATAGCTGAAAATAATTTAGGAACTAGTTCAAAATGAATTGGGAACAAGTTCAGATAGAATTTGAAACTAGCTACAATTTGATTTGGAACTACCTAAATATAAATTTGGAACTAGTTTAAAATTATTTTGGAACTAGCTCAAAATAATTTAGGAACTAGTTCAAAATGAATTGGGATCAAGTTCAAATAAAATTTGAAACTAGTTACAATTTAATTTGGAGTTGATTCAAAATAAAATTAGAATTAGTTCAAAACAAATTTGGAACTGCTTACCATTTTGGAACTAGTTCAAAATAAATTTGGAACTAGTTACAATTTAATTTGGAGCTAGTTAAACATAAATCTAGAATTAGTTCAAAATAAGTGTGGAACTAGTTCAAAATAAATTTGGAACTAGTTCAAAATAAATTTGGTGCTAGTTCCCAATTCCCATTTAAAATGAACTTGATCCAGCTCATATCTACATGAAAACTTCTATAAACAAGATTGAAATTGAAATTAAGTAGATGTTCTTTAGAACTGGTTCAAAATTTGCTCAAAGAAGTTGAGCTGCTTGGGAACTGATTCAAATTCAGATTCAGAATTAACTAAGTTCAAAATTTATTTTCGGGAATAATTTTGAGTGTTAAATGGGTTGAAAAGAATCTAGTTCAATATAGATAAACAATTCGGACATTCAACCAGTAAAGAACTAGTTCGCAATTGCTCAAAGCAAAAATACTTGATATGAGCCAAGGATCTGGCTCATTTCTTTCCAGTATTTAAAGCAAGCCTAAAACCCAGCATTAAATTCCATTAATAATTGATTAGTGAATATCATTTGAGTTATCTTCGGCATTATCTTTACGATTATCTATTTAATGCAAGGTGCTTGGCTCATTTGATAATATTTGAAAGGCAATTGGCATCAATTTTAACGAGCAGTAAACAGCATTTAGCGCCTCAGCTGAGCTCTGGCCTTCGAGCTTTGGTCTTTTATGATTGTTTTCCTTTTTTTATAGAACTTTGGGTTATCTGAAATGGTTTTATTGTAGGGCACTTGAATAGTCACGAAACGGAGTCGAGTCGCGTCGCGTCGCGTCGAGTGGCGCTGCTCATTTGGATTTATTAATTGCTCTCCGGCTCAGTGGCTCAGTGGGGCTGGCATTGTGCGTAGCGAGTAAATTAATTAGCAAATACTTGCCTTAATAATCATTTTAATGGAATTTGTAATTTAATGCGCCTAACGAGAGTTTTATGTGTGATTACAGTTACGCGCGCACCCGCTCCCCGGCCTCGCCAGCCCCATTCGATTGGCTAAAGTCTTTACGAAGTTTGTTATTGATTTTCTCCCAGCAGCTGAAACCGAACCAAAAAACCAGAGCCAGAGCCAGAACCAGAACCAGAACCAAAAGCAAACCACAATTTATTTAAGCGGCTTTAAATATTTCAACATGCCAACTTGGCAAGTAGTCGAGCCGATGACGAGCTGCAGCCAACCATCGATGGGTTGGCTCCAGTATTTTGTTACCAACTCTACCTTTGGGCCCAATCCCCTCTCTCTCTCTCTCTGTCTCTCTCTTTCTGTGTTTGGGTCAGTCAACTTTCGCCCGGGACAGTCAATCACTTAATAAAACTTTTATGGCATGCCATTAATTGATGGCGTTAAATTCTCAGTGCAATAAAACAACACAGGCGGGGGGGCTGACTGCAGTGGGCGGGGGCACTTGCCATATAATTGGAATAATTTTGCTTTATATTTGGTTTATTTTTACGATTTGATATGCTAAAGAGCCCTGAGCAGCTAAAAGAAATCAAAATAATAAACGTTGACCATCAATTTTAAGGCATTCAATTATTGAGCGAACAGACAGAAGGAGAGAGAGAGAGAGAGAGAGAGAGGGAGAGAGAGAGAGAGTGAGGAAAGTTTTCACAGCTCAAGCTAGGAGTATTTTCCAGTAGCTTGCACAATCAAACAAATTCGCATCTTAGCAGCTGCAAAACTAAATGTACGTAAAATTTGCCTTAAATGAAATGCATCAATTTCTGGGGAAAAAGCAGCAAACGCAACGAATCGAAGCGGAATCAGAATCACATGTGATAGCAGATAGCAGAGACAGCCAGGCAGCCAGGCAGCCAGACGAGACGGCCGGATGAATGCAAGTGTTTAAAAGACTTGACATGCCAAATCACATATACCATAAAGAGCATTCACACACACTCAAACACATACTACACTCTCTGTGTGTGTTATCTTTTAATTAAACATAAATGTTTGCTGCCTGCCAAGTGACAACAACAACAACAACAACAACATCCTTGGCCAAAACATAAATCTATTCAACGGCAGCTGATGAAAATTGTGCATGAATTTTCAGCTGGAAGTTTATATTTATATTTGAAAATATTTTCTATAAATTTCTCAATTGAAATATTTAACATTTAAATCAATATTATTTAATACCATATTCATAAACAATATATATACGAGTGGGCGTGGCTGGTGGGCAGCTGTCACATTTCGTTTTTCCTATTTGCATTGCGATATTCAATTTATTTGTATTATTTTTTCATTAAAAAAAAAAAAAAAACAAAAAATAATTAAATGATTTTTGCGGCTGTAGATAAATTTAATAAATTTATTAAATTACAATCAAGCATAATTGTTTAAGTCAGTTGTTGGAAATAAGTTGGGCAAGTGCTTAGGCATTGTCGAGGATATTTATTTTTATTTAAATAATTTATTTAGGTAAACAAAAATATTAATTATGTAATAAAAATTTAAAAAAAATGTTTGGATTTCATATGAATTTTTTTTTAAATAATATGATATATAAAAAAGATAAAAAATTCATTTATTAAAATATTTAATATTATTTTTTAATAAAATAAAATATTTATCTATTAAAGTATTGACTTTTATTTTTTTGCTATTTTTATTTTGTATGTAAATAAATATTTGAATTATCAATATATTTAATAAAAATATTAAGTGCTCTATAAAAATTAAAAAAAAAATGGATTTAAAATGATCCTAATTAAAAATTGTGATACTTAAAAAAGTAAAATATTTATTTAATAAAATATTTAATTTGATTTTTTAATAAAAAGAAATATTTATATATTTAATTTTTTAATATATAATTTTTTTTATTTAGTTTTTTCTATTTTTATTATATTTAATAAAAATATGAAGGCAAATCAAAATTTAAAAAAAGGATTTGGATTTAATATGAATTTTAAAAATAAAATAAAGCAAAATATTTATTAATTTAAATATTTAATTTTATTCCCTTTTTTCCACTATTATTTTGTATATAAATAAATATTATTATTACAAATATTAAATAAAATATTCTATTTGAATATTAAATATTACTATTTTTAATCAAAAATATTTATATATTAGTATTTTCATTATATTTTAATATATTTTATTGCATTTTTCAATGCAGTTGAGGCACTTGCCTATAAGTATATCTAACTATAGAAAGAGCATCGAGCAGTCTAAAATTTATGCTACTCATATGAAGTCTCCCGCCCTCACATCAACATTTAGTATCTTTCTGAGTGTTTTTAGCCAAAAATAACCAGACAGCAGCAAAGCAGCTGCAATCCGCATGCCAAACATTGAGCACAATGCAGAGACAAAGATATTTCTGAATGTTGCTAAGCGCTGCAGCTACGTAAAAACTATATATACATATTTGTATATATACATATGTATATAGTAGGAATGCTACCTGTTCGACTCGGCTGCCATGCACAGGTGACGCTGGTCGAAAAGTTTGTTCCTTTTGGCTGTTGCTGCTGCTGTTGCCTGGTTTTAGGCGTCGCCACACTAAAATCAAATAGCAGACGTCGCCGCATATGACATTCATGGGAAGCCGGCTTAGCTGGCCCCACGCCACAGCAACCAACAGCTGCCGTCATGCGACATGGCTTGAAAAATATGAAAGTTGCTTCAAAATTTATAAGATTGCCGCAATGCCTGATCCTGACAACAGCAGCAGCGGCAGCAACTGACATCAGTTTTCGTTTCAGTTTCAGTTTCAGTTTTAGTTTTCCGAATTTAGTTCAACTTTTGGCTTCAGTTGCACACACAGAGCACGTCGCTCCATTTTTGGGGCAATAAAAACGTGGCTGGGCCAACAATAACACACGAAAAAAAAAAAGAAAATGCTGAAAATATTAAGACAACAAACAGCAGACGCATATTTAATTGAAGCTGAAACTGAAGCTGAAGCTGAACCTGCGCGAGGCAGCAGAGTGCAAGAGCCTAACGCAACAATAACTAAGCTGTTGGGCAAGGCAAACTAATTGAAATCGAGGAAGGACTCGTGGTATATCCTGTAAAATTTTAAATAAATAAATATATTAGATTGTAAATGTATTAAAATAATAATAATAATAATAATAATAAAAATAATAATAAAAAATAATAATAAAAAATAAAAATACTTATAATAATAATGATAATGATAATGATAATGATATGTAATGATAATGATAATGATAATGATAATGATAATGATAATGATAATGATAATGATAATGATAATGATAATGATAATGATAATGATAATGATAATGATAATGATAATGATAATGATAATGATAATGATAATGATAATGATAATGATAATGATAATGATAATGATAATGATAATGATAATGATAGATAATGAGTAATGATAATGATAATGATAATGATAATGATAATGATAATGATAATGATAATGATAATGATAATGATAATGATAATGATAATGATAATGATAATGATAATGATAATGATAATGATAATGATAATGATAATGATAATGATAATGATAATGATAATGATAATGATAATGATAATGATATATGATAATGATAATGATAATGATAATGATAATGATAATGATAATGATAATGATAATGATAATGATAATGATAATGATAATGATAATGATAATGATAATGATAATGATAATGATAATGATAATGATAATGATAATGATAATGATAATGATAATGATAATGATAATGATAATGATAATGATAATGATAATGATAATGATAATGATAATGATAATGATAATGATAATGATAATGATAATGATAATGATAATGATAATGATAATGATAATGATAATGATAATGATAATGATAATGATAATGATAATGATAATGATAATGATAATGATAATGATAATGATAATGATAATGATAATGATAATGATAATGATAATGATAATGATAATGATAATGATAATGATAATGATAATGATAATGATAATGATAATGATAATGATAATGATAATGATAATGATAAGGTCACTCATCAAGGATTTCAGCAAAGATGTCACTGTAGCTTCACTCATAAAGTATTTACAAAATTTTATGTTATGTAGAGGGGAGCAGAGAGAGAGAGAGAGAGAGAGAGATTAAATATTTGTATTATTATCTGCTTCATATGTGATTCACAGAAATATATATATGATATCTTTAAGGCTTTATAAGTGTAAAAAAATATTGTGGGCTTCTGCAAAGACCTTCTCTGCTCGTAGATCCCCTAAGCAATATCAAATACCCCTCACAAATAGCCGTGCTAAAAATATCCGATTGGCACGCCTTTCTGGGCATTAATACATTGGGAGACGAGAACATTTAAGGCAGACGCTTGAGCATGCTTACAGCATGTTGGCTTACAGCAAATCAAACGCAAAGACACAAAAAATCGAGCCAAAATGTGCTGGGAAAACAAATCAAAAAATGAGTCAAAAAAAAAAAGAAAGAAAGAGAAGCAGGAAAAAGCCACAAACAATCACACAGACAGAGAGACACACTCTGGCAGCTAGCGAAAATGTCCTTTGGGTGCAAAATCGATTAAAGACATTGAAAACGAGCAAAACGGAAGTCAATCAGCAGACAATAAGTGGTCGGGGGCTGACAGGTGGGATGAGTGGCTGTCTCACCTGAAGTTGACATGGGAATTAGTATAAATATATATATACATATGTATATATATATTGGCTTTACACACACATGTGTGTGGCTGTTGGAGCTGTCAGTGAGAGAGCCGGCTCTGGCTAATAAGCCGTCTAAAGCGTTTGGCATTGCCATCGTCACATCGTGTGCAGCGCCATTAATGCCAACGAATGTGTTTCGCATTAGCAAAAGAATTTCCACAGTGTTTCCCAGTGTTTGCTCTAGGGAGCAACCGGCATCCCACACACACTCGCACGCTGTGTGTGGGCGTGTCTACTGTAATTGCACGCCAATGTACGCACGTAACTGCATATTTACATATCACTCGTCGAGTCGCTGACAACCAGCGGCAGCCAGCGCAGGATCTCCTCAGCTTGGGGAAAAAGTGAATTAAAATAAATTAAAGCATGCTTTCAGGCGCGCCATGTAAATAATGCAGCGCCATTTTTCTCACAGCGTCGCACGCAAACGCAACGCGCGCTGTGCGTCGGTGGGCGTGGCAGCGCCTCACACTGATTGATATGTCTGTCGGCATGGTCCTTGAGTCCTTTTTGCCATCTTATCTGCTCCATTGCCAGAGTTGCCCCGTAGGTGTTGAATCATTTACAAGCAACGAGCGCGCAGAGCCCTGCTCCAGCGCCAGCCCCA
Organism: Drosophila mercatorum; assembly: GCA_961210405.1. Taxonomy (NCBI): domain Eukaryota; kingdom Metazoa; phylum Arthropoda; class Insecta; order Diptera; family Drosophilidae; genus Drosophila; species Drosophila mercatorum. Next base: position 129,894 of record CAUIUS010000009.1, read on the forward strand.
GCCCCAGCCCCAGCCCCAGCTCCAGCTCCTCTCATCGTTTGTCATCAAGTGATTGCGCCAAGTGGCACAGCGAACAACAACGAGCAGGCGAATGGCAACAAGAAGCTGCCACTCTGATTATTATAGCTGCTTGTGGCATGCCACGCGGCACGCTGACCAGGCCACTCGACGGCAGCTGCTGCCCGATGGCGAGCCATATCAATTAGATGCATCTATCTGTCACTCAGCTTCACTTTAAGACTCTTTGATTAAAGTCCTGTATATTTGGAGTTTGCTTCCGTCTCTCTCTCTCTCTCAGTCTCTGTGAAGTTCTGGGAACTGTGGACAAAGCAGCAGCTCAATTACCAGCAAAAGCCAATTTCAATTTTCTGCCAAGTTTCAGATGACCAATTGAACTTTTTCTCAGAGCTTGCAAAAGTTTGTAATCAAAATTGGAACAAAAATCTCTGAGCAAGTGAAGTATTCGACTAGGGAATACCTTGACTGCTGCAGCGAGCAGCGACTGCAAATAGTCTAGCATCATTATAGATCTAGCTATCAGCTCTTTGAAGTGCAAAGCCTCAAGAGACTTAGTTAGTTAATACCTCAAGGTATATAGTACTCTCTTTCAGCATCTCTAAGATCTGCTAGCTAGTACTTGTACTAGAACTAGCAGTAGACTCAGACGTTAGCAGACTCAAGTACTTTTTTATGGAGTCTCGACTTTAAATCTATCAAATATTCTTTTAAGCTTGAGCTTGATAGTTTCACTCTTTTGCTCCCTAAATATATGTATATAAATATATATAGTAACATATCCATTCACACACCCACATTCAACTTTATCAAAAAACATTCCATTCCCACGTAATATATTCCCATGAATATATTATAAACAATTCTTGTAATCAGTGGTAACAATAACAATTCCCGCCTACCAAAAAATATAACATGTTCCCACCATAGGACTCTTTAAGAGAGTGATCTTTCTCTTTATTTAAGAGCAAATAACCAAGAGCCAAGACTCAAAAGCTCTAAGCCAAGGTTTGCTAAGCGCCTGAAGCATTTAGGACAATTAGTCTTGAAATTTATCTTCAAATTACTTGTACTCAGTTGAGTTGGGTTATATAAGAAATAAAAAAGAAATAAATGTTTTTTTGTATTATATGTATTTTTTATAAGAGAATATTTTTCTGTTGAAATTTTATTTAATTTATTTATTTCCATTTTTAGTTCGAATTATATACATTATATTTATATAAATTTTTAATATGTTATACATATTTTATTTATAATCAGAAATATTTTATATATTTTATTTATAAAAATTTATAATCAGAATTATTTTATATAAATTTTATTTATAATTTAAATATTATAATAAATTTATTTAAAATCTAAATTTTTTGACATATTTTATTTATATAAATTTATAATCAGAATTATTTTTGATATATTATTTTTAATTTAAATAGTAAATATAATTTAAATATTATAATAAATTTATTTATACCCTAAATTATTTTACATATTTTATTTATATAAATTTGTAATCAGAAATATTTTATATTTTGTATTTATATAAATTTATAATCTGAATTATTTTATATATATTTTATGTATAATTTAAATATTATAATAAATTTATTTATACCCTAAATTATTTTACATATTTTATTTATTTAAATTATAATCAGAATTATTTGATATATTTTATTTGTATAAATCTATATGCCGCATATATTAATTATTATTGTTATTATTATTATTTTATTTATTGATATATATTTTTTCTCTACATAAATAAACTCATTAAAGTTTATACCCAAACCTATTACTATTTTTTATTACATATATATATATTTATTAATTGACATTTTCTCTTCATAGACAACTTCTGAATTCTCACTTTACTCGCCCTTTAAAGTCATATGAATATTTAATGTTTTTGCATATTAATTATGCAAATGCTTCTTAGCTGCACAAAGTCCGCTTGGAATGGCTGCAATTGGCATAATTAATACGTCATTAGAATTATTTTGCATTTATGTTTGTCGCGCAGGCAAAGCCGAATGCACTTTTAAAACTCGAACTTATGCAAAAGACATAGTTAATTAATTATTTAAGAGAATTCTTTTTGCGTGTCTCGCTGCCGTTGGTGGCCGTTGCTACTTCTCCTTCTCCTTCTCCTTCTCCTTCTCCTGCAGCAGCAGCAAATCTGATTACGAGCTAAGCAGCGCACTTAAATGGAAGCAAGACGAAGTTTGAGTGCTCTTTTAGTTGGGTTAAATCTGGGCAATTCGATTCGAATGAAATTGAATTAAAAAATATTTATTTTAAATGTAAATTGGGAGGTTTATAAAATATAAATATGTGTGGAGCAAAAGCAAAATGTAGATTAATAAATATTTATTTAAATTAGTCAGAATAAATTTAAAATTAAAGCTAATTTATATGAAATTTAAAATTTATTTATAATATATAGTAATTTATTTAGGTGAAGAATATATTAAACCAAGAAATCAATGTCGGAATTTATTTAAAATAAATTAGTGTTGCAAAGCGCACAACATCTGGCAACGCCCTATGGCTTTCAGGCACTGCTGAACTATCGTACGATATCGCTAGACTAGTTCTAGGACAACTCTAAAAGGCAAAGCATACAAGATCGTTTGCAAACTACAAATATATATAACTATCAACAAATCTCAACAATTATTAGAAAATTTATTTAAATTAAAAATTTTTTAAATTATTATAAAATTTTTTTGATTGTATTTTGCGCCAGTGTTAAGCTTAAGGCGTTAGGTTTAGCTGTTTTCATTTTATTTGAAGCAATTTTTACTACCCAAATTGGATGCCAGCTAAAGCTCTTTATATTCCAGAAATATATTCAAAAATCAAAACGCCATTCGTACTTCAAACTATTTGCTAAAAAATCGAAACCCCAGGGATTTCAGCATTGCCAACAATGCCTAAAAAAAATATAACAAAAAAAAAATCAAATTCCAGAATAAAAGAGATGTGAAATTTAGGAAAATATTTATATATATGTATGTATATATCTATGGCAATATGTTGTATATCCGTAGCATAAAAGCTGCTGTCGCTGCCGCTGTTAGTGCAGCAAAACGTTAACCAGGTTTTCCCATGGTTACCTTTGTCCGGCTCAGCCAGGTAGACAAACCATGGCCCCCTGATGAGCAGATGTCACATGACATACATGCACAGGCACTTGGCATTCTGAGCTGAGCTTTGTCAGTTTGCTCTGGCTGCTGCTTGTTAATTCGTGCAAAATATTTCGCATGCGTTTGACTAAACTAGGTGAGTTGTTGGCTGCTGTTGTTCTGTTTTATTAACCCAATAACTAAGAGGCCCGCGGCTATGAACTGCAACTGCAACTGCAACTGCAACTGGAATTGGAACTGCTGCTTTAAGTCAAACTGCCAGCAATGCGGGTCGCAGCAGCTGCTCTTTGTGTGCCCCACTTGCCAGTGACAACAGACGACAACTGTCAGCCAGGCAGCCACCCAGCCGCCCACTCGCTGGGGCACTTATCTAACACCTTTGACTTCATTGCAGCAGCAGCAGCTGCAGCTGCAGCTGGCGCTTATCTGTCATGGTTACGAGTCGGGATTTTAATTAGCTCACTCATGTCCAGGCGCACGCTTAGCCCACCCATCCACCCATCCACCCACAGCACACAGCCACGCCCCTGCCATAAGCCGCCTTCTGTTTGCATGGCATTTGCCTGCTCGTTCGTTTGTTAAAACTGTTTTGCTTCTTCTTCTTCTACATTTTTTTATATCCCTTTCGGTTTTTTTGGTTGTCCTGGCTGCGACGTTGACACGCGCTTGTCGCTCATTATCCTTTATGAATTTTTCATAACTGCAACAGCAGCAGGAGCAGGAGCGTCGGCGACTGCTCCAATTGAAATTTTGACCTTTTTTCCTCTGTTAACTATAATTTCTTAAGCACGTGACTCGCAAGCCAAACGCAGCACCAGAGTCGACTGCAAAATTAGATCTGTCTGTGGAAATCTCCATTGAAGTGTGAGTCTTGCTCTGCAGCAGACTTAACCTGGGCTTAACCTTTACCTTTCTTAAGATGCCCGCAGCTAACTGAACTCTGCCAGGACTCCCTTTCACTCTTTCTTCGTCTTTTTGGCTACACTTTGGCTATTCTACTCAAGCCATTTTAACTCTTCCACTTGCTGCTCTTTTTATTTTTCATTAGCATTTCACACGTTTTCAGCTTTTTGTTCTGCTCAGCAGCTGTTGCGCCTTTGTTAAATGTTACTTAAATTATTGTCGACTTTTGTCTGAGGCATTTCAGAGTATTTATGGCGGGTATATAGCTGGGAGAGGGATAGCTTGGACTCTGGAATTGTTAATAGGGAAAATTGAATTTAAAATAAATTATTTAATTCGATTAAATTAATCATCAAGTCAACATTAGATCTTTCTCTCTCTCTCTCTCTGTCTCACTCTCTTGCTCTCTCTCTCTCTTTCTCTCTCTCTCTCTCTCACTCTCGCTCACTCTCTCTCTCTCTCTCTCTCTCTCTCTCTCTCTCTCTCTCTCTCTCTCTCTCTCTCTCTCTCTCTCTCTCTCTCTCTCTCTCTCTCTCTCTCTCTCTCTCTTTCTCTCTCTCTCTCTCTCTCTCTCTCTCTCTCTCTCTATATTTCCACATATCTTTCCTTTAAGTTCGACTGAAGAACTCCATGTCTTTGGCTCGCATATTTGCTTAGAAATTTATAAATGATATTTCAAATGATTTTTTTTTTACTTTACACAAATATTCTAGAATTTGTATTACTTTTTTATTGTACTAGAAATAATTTAGTAATAATAAAAACAAATATTGTTATTGTATTAATTATGCCGTCTGTTCAAGAATTTGTGCTTACTGTGGGAACCAGCAGCGAGATGCTAAGCGGCAATCGATGCCTACAAGGCAAAGCTCGTTAACTCTCTCCCCCTCCCCCCCCCTCTCTCTCTTTCACTATGATATATTATTCTCTCTCTTACTTATTCACTTCTGTTCTGGTATATTTGTGACAATCGACAATATATGTATCATTAATTTACAAGTTAAGTGTTTTATTATATAAAATTTGTTAAAAAAAAAGATTTTTTTTTTAATTTTTTTCCCAAAAAAATTAAAAATTTTAAGTTGTTTTTTAACAGTTTTTTTTAAATTTTTTTAAAAAACTTGTTTTTAACAAAAATATTTTTTTTTAAATTTATTTTCCAAAAATTAAAAATATGTTAGTTTTTTCCAACAGTTAAAAAATATTTTTTTGTTTCATTTGTTCTTTACAAAAATATTTTTTTTAAATTTTTTTTTAATGTTTTATTTATTCGTAATTTTGCTGTGCCTTTCAAATTAACTCCCATCAGATTTTTTCTAATTCTACTCATAGTTTAAACTATATTATTTCATATATATTATATTATTTAATTAAATTTTCATAGTCATTGAGAAATGGTTTAAATTCATTGAGGCTCAACAATTTATAGTACAAAAAGCTATGTGAACTATAGAACTATATATCTGCAGCACTTCAACTGTATTTTAAGTATATTGATATATATTTAAATTTTTCTCATTTTCTATATTTTATTTGTAAATTTGCTCATACCTTACTGCCTTCTTCACTGCACAAACCCTCGCTCCACACACTGCCAATTCGCTGGCAATTGTTGAGAGCATTTGCCAGTCTCAGTTGGCCTCCGCAACTGTTTCGCTTTGTTGCTTGGCTCATTTTCATCTGGCGCAGTTTTTCATTTGCAGCTCATATTTTTCATATCTTTTCTGTTCCCTTCAGCCAACAGCCAACTGTCTGTGTGCATAATTTCTGGGTACAAATTGCGTCGCTTAGCTCTCTGGCCCGCTTTCAATTAGGGGCCAGAGTGGGGCACGACGGCTTGCAACAGTTTGCTCGCGCGCCTAAGGCAGTTGCACTTGTCTTTTCGTTGTAAGAATAGACAACAACGCCGAGCATAACAACTGTAAGGGGAATGGGAGTGATCGACTAGGGGATGCCCTGTACCAAATACTAGACTGGTTGTCTGTATAGCAAGGCTATGAGAGCTCAACTGAGCGCAGTTTGTTATTGAGTGAGTTAATAGGAATCGATGTTTATCGATAACAAACAGCATATACTTGTTATCGATAACATATCGAAAGAGCAAAGACTTGCATCAAGTCGACCCGCCTTAACCCCTTCCTTCCGCCTATCATACCCTGCCTCAGCACTCTCACTGAGTGCTCATATAAATACAAAGTGCAAAGAAAAATGGTTGGTAAATCTGCGGCTGCTGGTGCTGTTCTTGTTGGTGTGGCAAAAACTTCTTGGACTGCGCTTTTGTTGCGACTCGGTGAGCCATGTCCTCGACATGGCTGCGGGGCAGCCAGAGAGACTTGGCTGGCTGCCTTCGCTAGCCTCATTGTTGTTGTTACTCGAGTGGCACTTGCATACGGCATTCGAGTTGCGCTTGTTCTGCTGACTGTTCTCTCTGTTCGCTAAGCGTCAGCTGCATTGTCAGCCTTGCACCTTGCTGCGACTCCATCTCCAACTCCAACTCCAACTTCGACTCTATCTTCAGCTGTGTCTGCATCTGCGGCTGCAATTTCTTAGAAATTCATTTCGGCGCTGCATTGTCGCGCAAAAGTTTAATTACAAAAGACAAAATGCACTGGTTACCCCCGCTCTCACCTAACACCTTTGCCTGTCTCTATCTCTGTCTCTCTGTATCTCTGTCTATCTCCCTCTCCCTCTCCCGCTGCCGCTTTCTCTTTTAATTTCTTCGACGCCGTCGCTTCACAAGTTTTGCTCATCATAAAATCGTGTGACCGCGTTCCCTTTGACAGTTTTTAGAAGTCGCCGTCGTTGTCGCCATCTCCGCCTTTTTTTTTTTCTAATCAGTTGTGTGAGTCTTGCGCCTCGCTGCGCTTTCCAACACTTTATGCCCTCCGCACACCTCCGACCATCTCCTGCTTCTCCTGCGTAGCTTTCAATATCTGAGGTTTAATTGTTTGTGAATCCAGCAAACTTAAGCAAAGACTCAGCCAGTTGCTTTCCCGAGTTATTCAAATTGAGTTTATCTTGGCTGTGAGTGAGACAATACTAAACAAATCAGATCTTCAATTGGATTTGAACTTTCTTCTGAGACTTGAACTTGAATTTTGGGCTTGGATATGTCATTTTAAGTATTTTTATTTCAATCATATATATTTCTGAACTAAAAAGGAATTATTTACATTTTAATTTAATTTCTGTCAGTAGAAAAACCGAAAAAATACCACTTGAACTTTGCGAGACTCTAGCTCGGTTGTTATTTGGCCGATTTCAGAGAGATATATCTTTTTCGACTTGCGTGAAGCACGACTATCGATTGGCATTCAATATTCAAGTTTTGACTGATTACAACATTGGTATTTCTAAGAAGATCTCTGGTTTCACCGAGATCTCAACGAGAGTATGAGAGGCCAGTGCCGTTGAGTTGGCAGTAGCTCTTCCAGGTTGAAGGACTTCATCTTGTTGTAGCAGAGATCGTTGCTGAGCTTGAATGGCGGCTTCTTCTGCTTGGCATGAGACGCAGCACTTTGTAGGCCAGCACCATGCTGGTGAAGCTCCAGATGACATATAGGTGGGTCACATAGTCCAGCAGGCGACTCTTGAAGTTGACCTTCGTCTCGAGCAATGTGCCAAAGATGCTGACGACTTTTGATATGAGATTTTGAGCCACTGTGGCGTCATTTTACCTAACGAAATATTTTTTGAAAATATTGTCTTATGTTACATATGAATATAATTTAATTAAATAAATATACTAATTTTTTATAATTTTTCTAAATTTTTAATGTGCATTTTGAGCCACTGTGCAGTCCTTTTACCAAACGAAATATTTTTAAAATATTTGCTTATGTGACTTAAATGAATATAATATAAGTAAATGAAAATAATAAATTTTTAAACATTTTTATAAATTTTTAATGTGCATTTTGAGCCACTGCGCAGTCATTTGATGCACCAAAAACTCACAGATAATTCTCTATTTGGTTTCTACTAATTTATAAATATTTTCGCATATATAAATAGTTATTTATTGCTGCTTTCGAGCCATTGATAGTGCACTTAATGCGCTGTAAATTTGCATTCAATTTGTGAATAAAATCCATCTCGAGTTTCTCAATTACCGAATGCTGTTGCCTGCATTATTAATCTGACCAGCGTTTGCAGTCTCAAGTGTGGCTGAGTGGCTGAGGAGGGCATATCGCATGGCAAACAACACTAAATATGCGTGCAGTTAGCAACACTTGACGAGCATTTAGATCACATTACAGAATCAACATAAACATGGGATCATTTAATATTCAATACTTGTCTATTAATTATTTAAAATGCAAATATTTGCTCGAGCCGCACAGCAAAACAAATCAAAGAGAGAGTGAGAGGGAGAGGGAGAGGCACGAGTCGTTGCTACAATCGGAATTGATGAGCTTAAGTATATGTCAACATAAATTGCAATCACATAATATTCCATTTGGGGCGCTCATTGTTCGTTGTTGTTTGTGAATGTTTTTAATAAATTTTAAATAAACAGACAGCAGCTTGGAGAGTCGCGCGCGCTCGCCAATTGTAGATAAATATTTGCATTAGATGGCTGTGTGTGGAGGCCCAGCGAGCAGAGGCCTCATCATCGTGCTGGCTGGCTGACTCTGTTTGTTTTATAAATTATTGACACTTTATTGACAGCCAACAACAACAACAACAACAACAGTAACAACAACAACTTTCGACGCACACAATGGCCCATAAAACAATGGCGCATTAAGTTCATTATGTGCTCCATGCACAGTGGAACAAAAGCATTAAAATACATTACAAATGTATGCGCTCGCCTCGTCTGGTCTCCCCATTCGCCTGCCTTGTGCAAACTACTTAAAATTTCCCTCGCTCATAAATCCAAAATACTTTTACGGGCATCGACTGAAAAAACAGAGGCCAAATTAAATATTGCAAAATAAAGAAGCGCTGAGAATTGTGCATGAAATATTAAAAGGTGGCTAATAAATAAAACATGGCGGAAAAAAGGATAATAAAACGATGGCGCGAATTAAGTCCATTTGACACCTTTGTTTGCCGCCTGCGGCAGTAAATTGAATTTGGCCACACTGCAATGGCTTTTGGGGTCTATTGGCTATGAGAGGCAGCATGGAACGTAGGCAGATGTAGTTGGGAAGGCTTAAACACTTTTCTCTCTTGATACTGATTGAAGCTTAAGCAAATTTTGATAGAGTCAATTTGTTAGTGTTAAGCAGCATCATTGAGCTGTGGCATTTATATACAACAATAATAAATAAATAATTATAAGTAAATTAAATTAATAATAATAAAATGTTATATAGGTTTATTATTAAAAATTTCTAAATAGAAAATAGAAAAAGAAAATATATTTATTTTTCCTATTTAATTAAAATAATTTGTTTTATTTATTTTTTTCTATTTATTTTATATTTATATTTTTATTTATTTTTTATTTTTCGTATTTAATTAAAATAATTTGTATTATTTTTTTTATTTATTTTTATTAATTTTTTTGTTCCTATTTAATTAAAATTATTTGTTTTATTTATTTTTTATTATTTATTTTTTATTTATTTTTTATTTATTTTTGTATTAATATTTATTTATTTTTTATTTATTTTAATTTATTTTTTATTTTTCCTATTTAATTAAAATAATTTGTTTTATTTATTTTTTATTATTAATTTTTTTAATTTATATATGTATTTATTTTTAAATTTATTTTTTGTTAATTTTTTTTATTTATTTTTTAAATAATTTTTTAGTTATTTTTTTATTTATTTTTATTAATTAATTTTCATTGATTATTATTTTTCAAGCACTTTTTTCATATAAGCAATTTTCGTAAATTTTACTAAATTATTATAAACTACAAAGTGCATTTAAATGTCTACTCCTTCTCTTCCACTCCCCATTTAGTTTCATATTTCAGTGTCATAAATAACTAACAAATTTGTTTAAAGTGTTGTGTAATAAGAGAGCTTAATTGCATATCTAATAAAATAAAATATAACATAAATTGAATGAAAATAATTAAAGTCGTGACGACTTCAAGAGCAGCTATAGAAAATATAGAGATATAGAAAATAAAATGAAAAATAAATAATATAATATTAATATAAAATATATAGCACTTAAAAAGCCTTTTAAATAATTTATATTTTTAATTATTATTGAAAAAAAACTTAATAATATTTCATATATTTTCTATTTGAGTATCGATTTCTTGAAAAATAAATAGAAAATATTATATTTATTATATATATTTATCTATTATATATATTTATAAGTAAATTTTAATTTTTATTATTATATGAATTTTTTAATATAAATTTTAGTCAATTCAAAAATATTTATAAAACTTATATCGCCATGCATTTAAGCTTATCCTTGTCTGTCTTTTGACATTTCCTCAAAATTAAGTTGCCTTTTTTGAAAATATTGTAAATAATATAAAGCTGCCCTTTCGCAACGTTATATCGATAGCTATTTAAATTCGCACACACACACACACAGCAGCGGGAGTATCCTTAATGTTGGCATGGCAATAGCGCATTAAACGCGGCGTCATAAGCCGCATTCAGGAAATTCGCTTCATTTGCTTTTCGTGTTTCATGCACCAAACACTATGGCGACACACATACATGCATGCATCTACATATATATATATTTTTATATATGTTTATTTTCTGTTTGATGGCATTTAATTTTTATTTGCCACGCCCCCTTTGTGTCAGCTTTACAGTTGCAGTTTTGTTTGCATTGCAGTGCGGACGCGGATTGATTTATATCAATATCCGTCAAGCATTTCATTATGTAATATTCCTCCGCTAGGCGATCGGAAGCATAAATAAACAATGCAAAAAGCGAGTTAAATCTGTTTGCATTAATTAAATGTACACCCACTGATAAAACGCATACACACAAACACAGCCAGAGACACCCTCACTCACCCACTCACAGCAGTTTCTCCATGGGCAGGCAATGCATTTGCGGTAATCGCTTTGGCTTGTTGATCACGAAAATTTATTGAAAAAATCAAAGGCAGAAGTATTATATATATGTATATATATATATGCACAACGAAATCAAATACAGCTTAGAGTATGCTCGACTAGGGAATATCCGGTAGAAAATATAAGAAGCGCTTTGAAGGTGAATTTGTGATATGAAGAAAAAAGAATAAAATCTGCATAAAATATTTATGTATTTATATAAAATATAATAAAATTTTGGCCAGTCTATGAAACGTTCTAGATTTATTCAAAAATAAATTAACTGGGATGGATATGCATAAAAGTATTTAAAATAAATATAAATACTTATTGCTGAGTCCCAATATTTTATTTAATATTGAAAACATAAATAAATATAAAAAAAATTAAAAATATATATAATATATAATATGCATAATATATATTAATAATAATATAAGCTATTATATTTATTTTTAATAAAAAATAATTAATAATAAGTATAATAGTTTAAACATGAACAGAAATATGTGGTTAAAATAATAAAAAACAAAGTCAACATGCATTAGATTCAAAATAAGCTTAAAATAAAGTGAATGCCTCTAATCGAATTTCGCTCAGGGTATAATAATATATATACTATTATATAACATAATAATAAAAATAATTTAATAATAATATTATATATTTAATATAATAATAAAATAATTTAATATAAATTTAATATAATAATAAAATAATTCAATAATAAAAAAATATAATATATTTAATATAATAATAAAATAATTTAATATAATAACAAAATAATTCAATAATAAAAAAATATAATAATATATTTAATATAATAATAAATTTAATATATTTATATATTTAATATAATAATAATATATACAATTTATACAAATAAGTTTTCGTTTTCTCTACTCTAATCAGAGCTAAACAAAATAGACTTTAATATGGACTTACCCAAAGTGAACTTCAGTTCAATCTCTAGATACCCCTTTAATGTATAATTACAGGGTATTGGGCGAAATAATCAACAAAAGAGAAAAACGTCATTAAATTGTCATTAATTGAGTGCAGCCTATTTATAATGCTCGGCTGAGTGGATGGGCTGGGCTGAAAGCAGCGGGCATAATCTGTATTCCTATACAACTAGCACATAATTCATACACACACACACACTCACACACACATACACACAGACATATATACATAATGACGTGGCCGTCAATAATGCGTAAATAAAACACAATTTGTCTCAATAAATTTTCAATTAGCGTTTAAAAAAATGGCAGCTACCCGAAAAGCCGCAGCGACCGGCAACAGCAGAGGGGGAGGCAGCCCATGGGGGCGTGGCACAGCAGTATGTCTAACCGTTTGACAAGAAACAAATCAAAATCGAAATGGAAATGAGGCAAAAATACGACAAAAGCGCAAAATGTGCCAAAAAAAAGAAAAAAAGTCGATGGAAGCAGCAACAGAATAGAGCAAAAGGAAGTAAGGGGGCGTTAAATGAGGGGCGTGGTAACGTGTATAAATAAACATAAATTGAGAGACTACAAGTTCGGCATTAAATGGTTTTACAATTTAAATACGAAATGAAGCGAAGTCAAAACTAAAGCTAGGCGAGTGGATGGAGCGGAGCTGTGATATGGGTCAACTGATCGATATTACAAGGATAATGAGGTCTGGGCTAGATAATGATATTGATAGTCATAGGAAATGTGTGAAGTTGTAAGAGCAGAGATAAGTAAAGGAATAAAGAATAGAAGACCCATATATAAGCAAGATTTGAGTCTAAGACTTCGAGCACGGATTGCTGACTTTGTGGGCTGAACTCCTTAACAGAGGCGTCTGTCCGTTCGTCCATTTGCTCGTCTGCTTATCAGCCCATATGACAAAGGCTAGAGACTCGGAATTCCCAATATACCAAATGCCATAAGAGCTTGTGTTCACTATTTGCCAGTCAAATAATGTTATCGATTCCCATTAATACATATCGATTGACAAGAATCGATGATATGATTTGATACTGCAAGAGAAAGATTTCATTCTGGAGACTTAAAGCATTTAACATTCATTGGAAATATTTATAAATAATTTATAAAAAATATATAATATATAATTATGTAAACTATATACAGTGAAACCTCGATCTAATGAATCTGAGGCGAACCAGAAATTTCTTCGTTTTATCTATTGATTCGCTACAGATACTGATTGGTAAAAACCTTGGTAAAGTCAAGGGACTTAAAGACAAATTTCAACAGATTGAGTTTTTCGCTATAACAAAGCTCGTTATGTCGAGGTCTCACTGTGTACTGTGTTAAATATAATTATTTATAGCTGCAGAGTCTGTTAGTAGCAGAGCTTCATGACCTCTAAATCGCACTCAAATTAATGCCCATAAAAACGCTCTCCGTCTACCCCTCGTTAAAGCTGCTATCGCAATGACACTTCGAGTGTAGCCAAAGCCAAATGCAAATCGTCAATCGAGTGTGGCCCAAACTGCGAAAAGCAGAGGAAAAAAGAATCACAGTTTATGACAGCTGAAAGCAGAGCTAAAATCCATTCAAAAGCAACTAGAACTCTTCCTCTCCCATTCTCTCTCTCTCCCAGTGCTTTGTCTCATCGCAGCTCCCCTTATAGAATTTAAGCACTTTTGTCTGCATGCAATTGTCACTCGGTGTGCCCCCATCGAGCTGTAGCCGGCCTGCGGATTGTCCATTGAGTAGGCGGCTTCATTTGACAGATCAACAGGATATAATGAACATTATGTAATGGCGATGGTTGCGAGTGGGGGGGGGGAACTACTACCCCCTTGAGCAATTGTGCCTTTGGCATGCTCATTCACTCATTCAGTCATTCAGTTAGGCAAACAATAAGCAGCGGTTGCGACCTACCCACAGGAACTGCGCTGCAATCAACATAATCGCTGTGCAGGAAGCCAGACGCAGCCTCGCACTCCAAAAAAAGGAGCCAAAGAGCCAACAGCCGACAGCCGACAGCGGGCATGACAATTTCAAATGAATGTTAAATACCAAAAGCAAATGCTGAAAATTGTGACTGGCAACAGAAACAACAAACGAGCGACGACGACAACAAACAAAGGCGGAAACAAAACAAAACAACAGACAGACAGACAGACGGACAGACACTCGCCTATGTTGCCTGCAGCTGAGAGTCCGTGCCGCATGCTGTGAGGCCTCAGCATAATACATGCAACACATAACATTGCGACAGCAAAAAACGTTCCACACAAAAGGACAACGGGCCAACACAGGCAAATGGCGACAAGGCTGGCTGACTGGCTGGCTGTCTGGCTGGCAGCATTCGCCGTTACTTGCAACATCATATTGTGTTTGCCACACATATATTGCAAGTGCAGCGCGCGGCCCACTACATAATTGCCTCACGTTGCAGCCGCCGCGGCAAGTCCTTGCCCGGATATCAACTAGCAGCACGAGACAAGTAACCCCCGAAAAAGAAAACAAGCGTTGAAAGTAAAAGGCAAGTCGAAGGCGGAGCGCGTGGATGCTGCCAGCTGCAGGATGCGCGCTCAATATTCAATCTGAATATGTAAAACGAATGAACTCGAGCAGAGCTAATAGAATCTGCAAGAGAATCTATACTTTAGAATCAGTGGCATATATAGATACTTGTATCCACGCCCCTAAGAGCCGCTGCATCAATTCAGCTTAGCTCAGCCTCTCCAGAAATTTTGAATGTTTTCTATATCTTTCAAGCTATAGTTCTCAAATTTATATTCCTTCTATACTTCGTTTTAGTAATCATTTTAAGAAAAGAAAATTTAAGTCTGCAACATTTTAGAAAATATTTTTTTTTATTTTTGAAAAAAAAAACTTTCGCTAAAAAATACCAAACAAATTTATATTTCTCACATCAGCTTAGCACACACAAAAAAAATTCTAAAAATCTCAATTTGGCCTCAAAAATTACCAAATTTTTTTTATAGGCCACAAAATAGATTCGCTTTCAGAAAAAAATTACTTAGCGAATATATATAGTTTTATCTTTGAAGGAAAAATGAAAGATTAAAGCTGACTTTGACTCTCGGGAGTCAAGACGCCTGACTCTCTCTACTCTGGCTCTTCCTGTAAAAGCTGACAGACAGTTAGAAAAATTATAATTAATTTTCTTGAAAATTAGCCAAACATATTTTAAGATAAAGAAGTTCCTCTATCACAACCAATATACCCGCTTCTGAGTTTGCGAGAAAATGAAAACAGAAAATGCAGCCATCGAAAAGCTAATTAAGCTAAAAGTCAACGCGCTTGCCGTGTTGCATGAGCTGCGGAGCTGGACAACGGCTATGAGTGCCACGCCTTCGCTGCACGGCACTGCCCCCGCCTCGTCGTCGACCCTTTAACGATCGGGGGCCATTGCCGGAAACTGCTTGGCAAAAAAGTTTGCGACGCGCCAGCGAACGACATTCATTTAAAATTAATTAAAAGAAAATTCGCTCAACTGTGAAACACAAAGACAAAAGAACAAGTACCAAAAAAAAAGAAAAGTTTACATAAATTGAGTGTGGGCGAAGGAGGGTGAGGGGGAAGGCTTGTGCTGAGCGTGGGGTGAGCGCTTGTTTTGTTAGCCCAGCTTCCATTCACTTCATAAAGCGAGTCTTAAATGCTCTCCGATTGGGATCTCCATTGATGGCCAAGTGGCTAATTATAGCAGACTTAAGATCCAATCAGCGCTAGCCAATGAGAATGAGAAAAATATTTGAATTACATTGCAATATTAATACTAATTACTGCAAATAAATTTGAAAACGATTCTTTTCATTTTTTATAAAAAAATAAATTGAAAAATAAAAAAACAATTTTGAATATTAATAATAATTATTATAATGTAAAAAAATAATTTTAAAAAATTCTAATAATAATTATTATAATGTAAAAATTAATTTAAAAAAATTCTTTTAATTTTAGTTTTAATTTTAATATATTAAAAAAATTAAATTTTTTATACTAATAATCATTACTATTATGCAAAAAACAAAATATTTTAAAAATGTCTTTAAATTTTTTATTGCAAAAATAAATGTAAAAAATTTTAAAAATTTTTTTACAAGTTATATTTATTTTAATTTTTAGTTTTTTTATAATACAAAAATTTTCAAAAAGAAATATTTTATTTTTTTAAAGAAATTCATTTAAATTTTTTTATATATTAAATTTTAAAAATAATTCTTTGAAAATTTTAAATATTAAATAATATTATATATATTTTTTTATAAAATTAACAAAAAAAACTTTTTTCAAACATAAGTTTTTTTACTCTTTTTTTATACAAAACTTAATTTAAACCTTTTTTTTCCTTAATTTCTTACAACAAAATAAATTTTAATTATACATCTAAGCTCTGTCTTATTTGAGTCGCCTAAAAGCATCCACTTGAAATCTTTGCAATGTCTTCAAAAGCTACAATCAAGCCAAATTCACTCACAGCCCCCAGTTCTGCCCGAACATTTCTAAGCATATAATAAATCTGCCTTGAAACTGCTCCTCCATCCCTCTGGGCAAAAAGTTCTTGCCAACTGCCTGCAATCGACCAGCAACTCCACTTTAGATACTTTTGCCGGTAAGGGCATTTAAAAGCGCATCGTTGGCATATAAAAGTGAAATATCCGAATGGTAAGTGAAGTGGCTGGCCTCGTGCTGGGGGTGAGGGCTGCCGACTGGATGCGGTCATAAAAATGTTGTACAATTAATGTTTATTAACTGGCCGCTGGCCAATTGCTTACGTTGCATGCGACGTCATGAGTGCCACGACAAAACCCACCCCCACCCCTGCTCCACAGGCAGCGGATGCTGGCTTGGAGTGGTCTGCTGGGTCGTTTGTCGAAGCTGCGAGGAGGACATTACATTTAAATTTCCATTTGCAATGTCTCGACGGAAGTCTAGACGCTGACTCAGACAGCAAAGGGGCGTGGCTGCGTATGATGATGATGATTTAACGCCCCTCCGTTGGCCGTCAGTTCTTTCGAACTGCTTAAGCCGATGGGGATGTTGCCGTTGCCCCTCCCCATTCAATTTGCAATTTGTGCAGCGGCTCAGCAGCTCATAAATCTTGTCGCAATTTTTGCCTCCAACCCATTTTGCACATTGTTTTCCTTGAATTTCCGGCATTTTGTCAACATTGCTGCATAAAATATGTGGACTCAGAGGGGGAGGGGGGAGAGACACGCGCATCCTGCAATCAACAACAACAACAATAAGATTGCCCTCGAGTGTTTGGTTTGCTTAATTTTTGTGACTCGAGCCGCATTAATAATTATTATTGTTGCCGCTCAGCTGCGCCCCCGGCGCCCCACTGCATATTTGTTTACTTTCAATTTACTTTCGGTGTGGCCCGCACATGTGCGGCATATTTCTCGGCCCGCCTGCGGCGCCAAATGCTTTAATTGCGTTTAAAGTGACGATAAACTAACAAAACAACAGCGTAGAGATAGCGGCATGAATAAGTTATAGATTATGGCTGATCAGGTAGGGCTAAGAGAGAGCAGAAAGCAGAGAGAGAGCAGAGATTTTGTGAGCTGTTTGAGCTTTGGCTCTGGCTCTAGGCAAATGGATGGTAATTTGCTAGAAACTTGATACAGTGAAACCTCGATATGACGAATCTGAGGGGAACCAGAAAATTGTTCGCTATAGGTATTAACTCGCTATAAGGTAATAAACCCTTGTTAAACTCAAGGGACTTAAAGAAATATTCGTTATATTGAGTTTTTCCTTGTAACGAAGTTCGTTATATCGAGGTTTATTGCGACGTTTTACTGTATATGATATATATAGTCTTGTCTTATAAAGTATTAGAATCTTTTTTGAATACACCTAATGGGGGCGTGGCATGTGTATTGTTACTAGGCGAGAGCTAGAGACTTGAGCTTGGCCATAAACAAGTCGAGGCAAGCCGGGGATGGCGATATCTGCGAGAGTTTTACAGCCAAATTTCTTGCTTCAGTAATTAATACATAAGGGCGTGATTATATATATCATTTACAGTGTCAAATATGCTATAAAAAAGTTGCTACAAAAATATATATACAAATATTGTATGCCTTTTCCACGCTCAATGAAGTCAACTCGAGTCTTCAGCTAAACACTTCAAGCTCCAGACCCGCAAGTCAGATTTAAATATATCTTGAATTGGAATATCTGCCAAGTTTATATATATTTTCGATCTCGCAGCTTAGCTTCTACATATGAGTACTCCATCAAGATATTATCCCTAGAGTATTCATATCTCTATGGAGAGTTTAACTTCAAAATTTCTTCACAGTTCTTTAAGGCAAATTTTCAGCTCATCATAAATTTGGCATGCAAAACTTTTCTTAAGAATTTCACTTGAAATACCAGCGAGCAGCAATAACAACAACAGCTCACAGCCGGCAGCAACAACTTCATCATAATTATTAGCTTCAACTTCATTACGAGCCTTAAATCATCAACTTTTTATGCCTGTAAAAATTCAGCTTGAGAAAAATCCTTTGCAAATATTTGAGCACATTTTTTTTTGCTTGTGGTGACCGAAACTCTGTTTGTGGGTGCTATATGCTAAGGCAACTGAGCATAATTAAGCCAGGCACACACACCCTTACACACACTTACACACACCTGCAGCTCTGCTTAAATATTCACAGTTAGTGTAAACAGTTTGAACAGCAGCGAACTGGATAGCTCAAGCTGCAGCAACAGAGCAAATGCAGCAAGCTTTAGACAATGTTTAGTCTACAGCTGAGAGCTGTTTGCGGACATAAGTCCAGCCTTTATATATGCCATTTATATATCTTCTATCTGTATATATCTCTACTTCCACTCTGAAGGCCTCGCCCTGCTTTGCTGTGAAAACTTCCGCTGAGCAAAGCTCATTTCAAAATCCATAGCCCAGTTTTCTGCGCATTTTATTTTGAGTAACAAAAAATCGAATGCTTTCAGTGAGTAAAGGTGTGATCGACTAGCAAATACCCAGCTGATAAATGTAAAAAAAGTATCATAATTAACGCCGAAACTTTCAGTTCAATGAAATGCTAATGAGATGAGGAAGTGAATACTCAGCCTTAAGGCTAATGGCAAATAGCTAAAAATATACAAAAAATTTATTAAAAATATATATACCAAAACAATAGTCAATACATAGTTAAATATAGTTAAAAATATTTTTTTTAATATTTTATTTAATTTTTAAAATATTTTTAAAATATTATAATTTTTAAAATATTTTTTAAACATTTTATTTAAGTTTCAAATAACTTTTAAAATATTTTATTTAATTTTAAAAATATTTATTTAATATTTTATTAGTTTTTAAAAATTTTTTTAATATTTTATTTAATTTTTAACATATTTTTAAAATATTTTAATTTTTAAAATATTATTTAAACATTTTATTTAAGTTTCAAATAACTTTTAAAATATTTTATTTAATTTTAAAAATATTTATTTAATATTTTATTTAATTTTTAAAATAATTTTAAAATATTTTTATATTCAACATTTTAACTCTATTTGAAATTTATTAATTTATTTGAGTCATAACCAAATTTATATTTAAATATAGTCATAAAACTGTTCTTATTCTCATGTATAATTATTATATTTTATATATCTTTGTATTTTTATTTTTAGTACTAAAATTTTATTTATTTTAATTATTTAATAATATGTTTTTATGTATATTATAAATATTTTTTGTTTGTTTTTAAATCCATTTTAATATATTTAAAATTTTATTTTTATTTATTTATTTATAATTTTTAAAAAATATTTTTGTTTGTTTTGAAATTCATTTTAATTTTTATTTTAATTTATTTATTTTTAAATTTAAAAAATATGTTTTTTTTTTGTTTTTAAGGCCATTTTATTACTTTTAAAAATTTGTTATTTTAGTTAATATATTTTTTGAATATTTTTTTCCATTAACATTATATATGGCATATGATATCAGCCCTTTCAGGTGTGCTTTATGTAACATCTACCTTTACCTGTGACCTGTTACCTTTCTTTAACGCCAACCCGACAACCCCTCGCTTCAACACTTTCAATCTGTATTTGGATATAAAAATTGTTGTTTTCGCAGCCAAAGGATGCTGAAAACACTAGAGTTTTGACTAGCAGCGACGTCAAGTCTCAGTTGGCGCTGCTGAGCTGTCAGATGAGCCAAGGAGAAAGAGGGAGAGAGAGAGAGAGAGAGAGAGAGCGAGGAGGCGAGAGACAACATGAAGCAGGCAACACCTACAGATTGCATACAATTAGCAGCAGCTACCGCGCCCGCGTATCCCAGCTCAAAACCTATCCGCAAACGTAGCCGTATCTCTATCTGTATCTGTAGCTGTATCTGTAGCTGTATCTATGACTGCGGTTGTATCTCTGCATCTGCATTTTGCTGTTGTTTGCCGTGTGGCTGGCATTCTAATTTCCATTTCTTGCCTCGACAAGTTGCAATTGAATTTTGACGCGGACAGCGTTGAACTCGCTCGCTCGCTCGCAGGCTCGCTGGCTGTGGCCTACCTTTGGTCTGGCTGCTGCCCATTATTTGCACTTTTTATGCAGGCGTGGAGTGGGCGTGGCATGTTTAATGCATGCATGATGGAAGCCAAAAAGCGCGCGCAACAATGCCAGAGCCCCAAAATAGATGATGATGATGAAGCCAAGGCAAGGGGCAGCATCGACGCCTGCAAAAAGTATTCACGAAAATTTGAACTTTCGTGCGCTTCTTAACTTAACGACAGCCGTTGGCTGGGTGGCTGTGGCTGTGGGTGCGCCCGCATATCTAGCTGCCTGTTTATTTTATATGCGCCCACAATCAACCCCCCTCCTCCCCATCTCTCTCCACCTCCCCCTTTGGCTTGCTATCTGTCGTCGCCTTGCAGCGTGAAGCATTTTTGCATCTCTCTCCCTCTCTCTCGTGGTTCCTTTCTCTTTATTTTCTCGTCTTTTTTTTTTTTTTTGCAGCGCGTTGAAAATGCGATTTTCTTGTAGAATCGCACAATCCTTGTTGCCGACCCTCGCCTCCGCGCCCGCCCCCTCTGGCCTGACCACAAGCTTCGACGGGGTTTCCCTCGCGTCGTCACACGCATGCAGATTTTTTGAAAGCCAAAATGCCAGGCGAATTTCGCTTACAGCTGCTAGTAGAGCTGTAACCTATACTCCTCCCGCTCTCTCTCTCCCTCTCTCTCTCGCTGTCTCTTCTTGACTTTGACCACATCTGCCCCCCTCTCCCTCTCTCCCTTTCTCTGCTCTCGCGTTTCATTGTTATTGCTGGCTGGTTTTACTATCACATTGCATTGCATACTTTTTGGTGTACACGCTGTATACCCTGTAACTAAAGGGTATAGAAGTGTATTGGCTTGAAGAGTGAGCTTGATATGAACTCTATTATATATGTATATATAAATATATATATACCTTATATACTATGTATATACCAAAAGTACTACATATACACCTTATATATACCAAATATATACTACATATACTACATATGTGTATATACCATATATGCTATATATATATGTATATATATATATATATATATATATATATATATATATATATATATATATATATATATATATATATATATATATATATATATATATATATATATATATATATATATATATATATATATATAATATATATATAATATATACTTTAATCCTTTATAAGTAAGTATTTAATATCGTTTAGTATTTCATATTAAAATACTTCGATTGAGATTGTAAAAAAATATTTCTAAAATTTCAAATTTATAAAATAAATATAGCTCACATTAAAATGCAATTAAAATGTAACTAATTATGGCTGATATATAAATGTATAGGATATATATATGTGCATATAACTGAAGTCAAATATAGCTAAAGATTCAGCTTGATAAGTTGAGTTGAGGCTAAGTTCGTGCTTTAAGAATCTTTTGGTATATAAATGATCAAGTCATGGACCTTATTTAAGACTCAGCTGAGCTAGACAGAATTGATTTAGTCTAGTATAAGCCCTGGCTTATCGCTAAGATAGCCCTCCTTGAGATAGCCCTCTCGCTGTCTCTGAGCGCTGGCGTACCCTTTGGTACTAAGATTTCTCTCAAAGGCCAGTTAATGCGTTGTTTTGTGTCTTCATCTGCCTGTTCTCTATGAGCTCTATCTCTTTCTCTCTCTCTCTCCCTCTCTCTCTCTCATTCTCTCTATCTCTCTTATATTGATTGTATATCTTTTAAGTATTCATCAACTGTCTCAATTGATCAATCATATTTCTCTCCCTCGTATTTTTTGCCAGTTCTCATTGAGCTCTCTCTCTCTCTCTCTCTCTCTCTCTCTCTCTCTCTCACTCACTTTATCTCCTTTTTCTTCTAAGCATTCAGCAACTCTCCCAAGTGATCAATAGATTAATCAGATTTCTCTCCCTCTCTCTCGATTTTTGCCAGTTCTATTTGAGCTCTCTCTTTCTCCCTTTTCCTCGCTCATTCTCTCTTTCTCTCTTATATATTAGTAAGCATTCAATCTCTCTCTCTCTTGAAGTTTTTGCAAGTTCTCTTCGAGCTCTCTCTCTCTCTCACTATATCTCACTATATCTCCTTTTTCTTCTAAGCATTCAGCAACTCTCCCAAGTCTCTCTCTCTCACTCTCTCTCTCTCTCTCTCTTAATTTGACTGTTCTGCATGAGATCTATCCCTCACACAGTCTCTCTCCCTTTTCCTCTCTCATACTCTCTTTCTCTCTTATATATTAGTAAGCATTCAATCTCCCTCTCTCTCTCTCTCTCTCTTGATTTGCCTGTTCTGCATGAGATCTATCCCTCACACACTCTCTCTCCCTTTTCCTCTCTCATTCTCTCTTTATCTCTTATATATCAGTAAGCATTCAACAACTCTCTTCAACTTTCTCAAATACCTTCACCTTTGCCTTCAGTTCCTTCGCAGGATATCTTCCCGTCCAGCAGCAATTACAGCTGAATTTTAGCTTTTTTTTTTTTGCTGCTGCTGCTCCTTGTGCTCGTGCGGCGCATTAAGCAAATTTCTTGCTTTTTGCACTTTCCTTTGCTGCTGCACTTTTATCCCAGCTTGTTTTGTGGCCAATTATGTATTTTTTTTTGTTTTCTCATGGTTTTTTGCTCATTGTCCGTTCGTTGTTGTGCGCTGGGTGTTTGCCTGCGCTTTAGTCCACGTCTCGTCTTTGGCTTTTTCTGATTGACATTTGACATCTAAATGCCAAATTAGCTGGCAGCTCTAGCTCTAGCGCCGGCTCTAGCTCGAGCTTCGTGCTGCCAACTTCTGTAATTTTTTGTGGCTTTTTTACACCGAAAAAGTTGCAACTGTTGCAACTGCTGCCGAGTGCAGAGTGTAATGAGTAGAAAACTTTTTCGAGCAGCAGGCGAATATCGAATGACAACGCCACACACAAAGTTAAGAGGCAGACAGAGAGAGAGGGGAGATGAGAGAGAGAGAGAGGGGAGAGAGAGAGTTAAAATCATGTAAATACATGAGGGAAATCTTTTCAAACAGTTTGCAATTGGATCTCGGCTTTTTCGGCTTGCGCTGAGTTGGTTTTTGTGTTCCAGCGAGTGACAGCAATCGAAAAGTATTTCACGTTTCACTTAAGGGATACATCCATATACTACGGAACAGTCTGTAAACAGCAGAGACTTGCCTTAAAGAAAATTTCAATATATAAAATAACATTGAAAATGTTTTCTTTTTAGGATTTTTTTTTTTTTTTTTAGATTTCTTAGGAATTATATATATATATCTTTTTTTTTGCTATTGCTATTTTTATTCAATTCTTATTATTCGAAGTTTATTTTTTTATATTTGTTAAGTATTTGTTTTAATGTCTTATGTTAAGTTTAATTAATATATCGATAAGTAGTTTTAAGCAGTAGTTTGAATGTCTATCGAGATGCAACTCTGAAACAGCTGAAAATGGCTCTCTCTCTCTTCTTCTGGTGATGCTTTGAGAGAGAAGACACATCTCTCTGCTAAATAGGAGAAATAATCAATATAATAAATAAGTACTATAAACTACATTAATCGATGCTGATAATAAGCTTATTATTATCTTATTATTTATTTATATTAAATTTGCCAATATTAAAATTTATATATAATTCTATTTCTTCATTTCTTTTTTTTTTTTGATTTTAATAAAATTTATTTTAGTATTTTTTGTTGCGATTCGTTACGCAGTGGAGTTAATGGTATATAGTTATATATATATATATATATATATATATATATATATATCTGTAGTTTGCAATTTATTTAATGTTCTTAGAACTAGTCTATCGTACATTATCGATAGTTCAGCAGTGCCAGACAGCTCGTAGTGTTGCCAGATGTTGTGAACTTTCCAACATTTTTTTATATTATTTATAATTTATTATTTTATGTATATATACTATACTTTTTTTATAATACTTTTTATTTTCTTTTATTGTCTTAAATTATTTTTTATTAATTTCAAATTATACATTTATTTTTAATTTTTTTTTTATATTAAATGTAATTTATTATTTTTTATATATATGTATAACACTTTGATTTTTCATAAATTACATTTTTTCTTTTCTTTTATTTTTCAAATTAATTTTCATATGACATTTTCTATACATTTTATCCAACTTTTCTCTTACAATTTTAAGCTTTTATTTTACATATATTTTTTACATTTTTTATTTATATTTAATATTATATTTAATTATTTATTGACTTACATACTTTCTGTAAAGCTTAACATTTTTCATTAAATATTTCTATATACAACAAAAAAAAAGTTCTTTTATTCATAAATATTTATTTTGTTTAATGCATTTTCAATTGAGATATTTAAATTGTTGAGCTCAAAGCATTTGGCTATACAAATTTGCCAACTATAAAATGCATTAAATAGTCCTTTGCTGCTCGTTCCCATTCATTGAATGCTCTGAAATATGCTAGACAATAACATATTTCAGTGCTTTGTTGCAATCGAAAGGCAAATAATGCAGAAAATTGTTTTTTAATTTATCTATCAAATATGAATGGAGCATAGAAGTGCTGAGAGCCTCTTGCTGCCAGATCAAATATATATATATATATATATATATATATATATATATGAAATGAGAATCGTTGAAGTGCTTTGATGCATTCCAGCTTTATGCTGGCAAAAGTCTTCAAGCAAATGTTGTACTTTGGCACAAACTTTCACGAAAATGAGCAAAAATTTATGCAGAGAAAAGAAAAGAAAGAAACATTTTTAAATATCAATAAAAGCTAGTTTTGTGTAGGGTGGCAGACAGGTGGACAGGTGGACAGGTGTGTGGTGTGTGCGCAGTTAACGAAACAGAAAATGAAGCAAAGGCAGCGAGCGAGTGCCACACGCAGTTGGAGCTGCAGCTAAGCGCTGCCTGCATACAACAAGTCGGAGTGCAGAAAGTTCAGCTACATAAACAAGTCACGTGCGAAGCGCAACGAAACGAAACGCACAGCGTCAGGTGAAAGCAGTTGCCGCAGATGGAAACACAGCTGGAAAACTTGTACGAGAAGTCGTTGAGGCAGTGGCACCTTGAGATGGTTATGTGACGCGCGCTTTTGTTTCAGCTGCGCCGCGTCGGCGTCTGCATTGCATATTTCACGCCATGTGGCAACGCTGGCAAGGAAGTTTTGAGCCTGGCTGAGGAACAGGCTCTGGCACTGCCAAATGAAATAACCGCAATGGCAAAAGCACAAAAAGATTTACTACTTGTCCAAGGTGGCGTGCCGTGGCTTGCCACACCATCCATGGCTCCACGACTCCACGACTCCACGACTCCAGTTACTCCCACAACGACCCACCTGCCCACCTGGCCACCTGCCACGCCCACTTTATGGCAAACTATTCCCAGCTGGCAGTAAAATAGTAACTGACGGCATGCAAATTTGTTTGCATTCTGAGACCAACAGCAGCTAACTGAGGAAAGTCAACAGAAGCATTGCCGAGGCCCGCGACTGCATGAGCTAAGAAATACCCTGGGAAAGCCAAGTGAGGGAGTGAAGTATGGGAAAACTAGCAGATTTTCTAAGTAAATTTAGAAAAATATGCAAATAAAATATTAGTAAATTTGATTCATATGACTCTTGAAGTGGCACATAAATATTTTAAGCTTGTAAACTGTCAAATATCAGCCTTTATCACAGATGTTGAGAGTAGAGCAATATCAAACAATTAATGAAGCTATTTTTATCAATTTATAAATGAACGAAAATACTTTAATTTAATACAAAATACATGGTATTAATTAAAAATAAATATATATATATATAAATATTATTAAAGAAGATTGGCTGCTTCTGCAGCTAGAGCTACTTAATATCAATATTTGATTTGTCTTAAAAAGAAAAAAGAAATTTTTAACAATATTAAAAAATGTAGTATTTTTTATTTAAAAGTAAAATTTAAATACATTTATTATATTTTTATGAATGATGTGGAAAAGCATTAAAATTCATTAATTAAAATTTAAAAACAATTAAATAAACCATAAATTTTATTTATATTATTATTTTATTTTTATTTTTTTTATTGTTACCAAGAATTAATTCTATATAAATAAACCATAAATTTTATTTATATTATTATTATTTTTTTTTTATTGTTACCAAGAATTAATTCTATACAAAAATTTTGTTTTTAATCCAGAGCGACAAAGGCCTTCAGGCGTAATTTTTTTATATATTTATTTATATATTAATAGAATGATTTAAGTATGCACATTATAATATATAATATATTAAATATATTTATAAATATAAAAAATAATAATATATAAATAATATATTCATAAAAATATTATTTAAATTATTTTTTACTAAAATTGCCTCTGTTATTTTTTTTGTATTTATTAATTTTATTATGCATATATAAATTAAAATTTTTAACTTGTTAAAAAATTATTTAGAATTTTTATTAACAAAAATTTATTTATGATATTTATATATTGATAGAATGATTTTAATTTACATATTAAATTTAATATATAATTATTATAATATAAATATTATATTCATATAAATTTATGACAAATAAAATTTACTAAAATTTACTCTTTTCTCTAATTTTTTGCCCCTTACTAATTTTATTACATATAAATTTAATTTTAAGTTTTTTTTTTAATTTATTTAGAATTTTTAACATTTTCCAACAATTTTTTTTGACTACTTTGAAATAGAAATTTATGACATTAGCTTAGTCTGCAAGATCAATTCTAGAAATTCCTTCTGACTTCATCACAAATTTTTTTTATAAATTTCTCTCGTAGTCTCAGCGCCTCTCTCAACTTCTGCTGTCAACTCAAGCACCCTATTGGCTTTAATTTCCAGGGTATTTAACAACAATGGCAACATGAAACAGCAACTGCACAAAATGGCAAAATGGCAACCTGCTGGCTGCCTTTTATTATTATGGCCACTCGCACCGCGCTGCTCGTGGCTCGATTTTCGCTGCTGCTGCTGTTTCTACTTCTGCTTCTTCCTGGCTTGCCTTCCTTCATGTTGTTGTCGCATAAATTTTGCGGCTTCTTAAGTCGCAAGCAATAAAATAATATTAGCTGCATACTAACCGAGTAGCCGGAGTCGTGGCTGCGGCCGAGGGAGCCCTGCGGAGCTGGCGCCGAAAAGTATGCAACACGACACAATGCAACATTGGCAATGATTGTGGCAGCTATACGGATATGGCCACGCCCCCAAAGACAAACGCATTTGTCGTATAATTTATGACGGCCAGAAGGAGAGAGAGAGAGGGGGGCAGAGAGAGAGAGAGAGAGAGAGAGAGAGAGGGGAGCAGAGAGGCAGCTCTGGCAGCTGGTGCAATGTCTGATTTGGTCGTTACCTTTCGCTCTGAAGTGTTGCATGTTATTTATGCGGCCGGTAATCAAAATGCATGTCAAACCCATAAACATGTGGCCATCAAACTGTGGCCCGTAATCAAAACCAAACACGGCATTAAAAAACGCATTTTATTGACGCGCGCATTTGCACGCAGCTCTTGCAGCTGCCTCTCAAACTGCACACTTATTAGCCGGAAGTGCTCCTTAAACTGCAGTTAGATGGCTTTTCGCCTCGACTATGGCCTCACGGCACAGCGCCATAAAGCGGCTTAATGCCTTTGACCAGCACCCGAAGAGGCAGAGAAGCAGAGAAAACCTAATTTGAATTTTGTTTATTATCATTGGAATTATTTTTAGAGTTTAGAGCTTGGAACTTGAGAGTGTGTGGGTGTTTGATGGTATCCATGAGCCAGTTAATGTCAAACTGCCATTTTTTTTAATGGGTATATGCTGAGAGTGAGTTAATGTCAGAGGTTAGATTAGATTATTCTTGATGAGTTTAATAATAGAGCTAAAAAAAAGATCCATGACAGTTTGAGAGCTGCTGCCAAAGCTTAGTAACTGTCAAACTGCATAAACATCAGTGAATTTCAAACTGTAAATGAAAAGATCAAAGAAAAATATATTAAAATTGATATTAAACTATTCACGCTTAAGTGCTTGTCAAACTATTTAGTTTTGTCATATATAAAAGCCAGTCAGTAGCTCCAAAACTGTAGAAATTAAATTGAATTTAAAACTGTAAATGAAAAGATCAAAGAAAAATATATTAAAATTGATATTAAATTATTCACAATTAAGTGCATGTCAAACTGTTTAGTGTTGTCGTTTATAGAAGCCTGTCAGTAGCTCCAAAACTGTAGGCATTTAAATGATCCGAGAGTAGAATATAGTTTAACATATCATATATTTTCACAGTTGCTTTTAAACTGTGGCTCGTTTTCGACATTACTACAGTGGCTCTTAAACTGTGTTTTACTCAATTGCTCTCTAACTGTAAAATGAAGCTTTCACAAAAGGCAAAGTTGAGTTTTTTTGACAAGCCATAGTTACCCATACATCAGTGCTGCTCAAACTGTTATTGAGTACAATCACTCCAAAACTGTTGCTCTAAATTATCATTTAATTTAATTTGTGTTTAATGTTTCGCACTGCGTTTATCATCATCTGCGCTATCAGCTCTTCCAGCACATGTGACAGCTGGCATATATACATATAAATAGAAATGGAAAT
This sequence comes from Drosophila mercatorum, assembly GCA_961210405.1. Classification (NCBI taxonomy): domain Eukaryota; kingdom Metazoa; phylum Arthropoda; class Insecta; order Diptera; family Drosophilidae; genus Drosophila; species Drosophila mercatorum. The sequence goes on from CAUIUS010000009.1 coordinate 159,042, forward strand.
TTAATGAATGCAGAGCTGTCTATATACAATGCCTCTCAAACTGTGACACACAAGAGGAAGCGTGCTCGAGTCGTAGACACCTACAGAGAATGCAAAGCGCCTGAGATGCGCTCGCCTTCAATGCTCCTCTCTCTCTCTCTCTCACCCTCTTCTCCCTCCTCTGTCAGCTGTCACAGCTGTCCAGCTTCCTCACTCCTCCTCCCCCTCTCTGTCTCTCTCTCTTGCGTAACTGTCATTATGGGCTCGAAGATAAACGACTCTGACAATTTTTGTGCCACAATTTTGTTCCAGTTTGTGTTTTTGTTGCAGCAGAGGAGCAGGGGGAGCACAAGGAGCAGCAGGAGCAGCAGGAGCAACTGCATCAGGAGCAGCAGAGACAGCCGCGTTGACTTTTCATATGGCCGCGTTCCGTAACAATTTAAACTTTTGACTATTAGTGAGTGAGAGATGCCCGCCGGGTGTTCTTCATTGTCCTGCGTCCTTCTGCACAAAATAGTTGCAAGTTTGCGACATCAGGCAAAACTTTTGGCCAGCCAAGTTCTTTTTTTTTTTCTTTTTCGTTGCTTCCTGTTCCTGTTTCTGCTCCTGGCCAGCCGCCCACCCGCCATCGATTGACATCCGCTGCTAGCCCCGCTGTCATCAATCTGAACGCAAACTTTTGTCTCAGCTCTTATGAGTGGCTGCGCTCGCCGCTCTTTGCTTATGACATGTCAACGCCTAATGACGCGCCCATTTGTCACCCGCTGACCAAGTGGCCAGCCGCTTTGCTACAGTCAGACACTTCTGTGGCCACAAAGTGGCCTTGGAACTACTCGAAACTCCAACTCCCATTCCAACTCTTCTATTGACGTCAGCCAAATATTGACTTTCCTCTGCATCGAGCGTAGGCAAATTCCGGAGATGGATAAACTTTGCAGTTTGCTCTAAAAATCTGTAAATTAATTGGAACTAATTTTTCAGATTTTTTTTTTTTTTAACTGAGAGTCGTCTAGGATGAGCAGAAAAACTTAAAAATTGAAAAAAGTAGTCTGAAAAAAATAAAAAATTATTTTCTAGAGAAAGATTTATTTGTTTAAAGACTTATTCCCTTTCTCAAGAGACCTCTTACTACCAAAGGGAGTGTCTCTAGTCTCCAGCAACATTTCTCATAGGTTTTAAGGCAATGGGCCTTATGCCCTAAGGGGGATAATTGTATAATAATATGTATAGCTGATTAGACATAATGATTCTCCTTCTATCAATGCTCTTCTTTGACTGAATCGAAATCTCTACTTGGCTCGACGTGCTGCTGCTGCTCGAAGACACCAAGTCGTATACTTGATATTTCACCTATAAGTTTTGAAGTCAGACATTAAGTATACGAGTTTGTGTCTTCAATTAGCATTAGGCAGAGTCCAAGAGGCGGCCACAAATTAACTCTAGACAAGAGATGCTCACCAAATCAGCCTGACTAGGCTAGCCCAAAGATGAGCTCGGCGATAAAAGTAGAAATAGAAGCAGTTACAGACAGCAGTTGACTTGACTTGACTTAACTATACAGTATAATTAAAAAATAATTTTTAATATTTTCAAATAATTTTCATAATTTTTAAATATTTTCAAATATTTTTCTAATATTTTTAAATGTTTTAAAATATTCTGAGAACTGTTTAAATATTTTCAAATATTTTTCGAATACTTTAAAATAATTCTAAATATTTTTAAATATTTTAAAAAATCTAAAAATATTTTTAAAATTTTTTTAAATATTTTGGGAATATTTTAAAGTTTTTAAAAAAATTTAAATACTTTAAAATATTTTTAAAATTTTCTAATATTTTTACATATTTTGAAAAAAAATTTTAAAAATTTTGAAATAATTTTTATTACTTTTAAAAATCTTAAAATATTTTTAAAAATTTTAAATGTATTTTTAGAACATATATTAATATTTTTGGAATATTTTTAGATATTTTTTATATATATTTTGAATATTTTAAAGTATTTTTAAGTATTTTTAAATATTTTCAAATATATTCTAATATTTTTAAATGTTTTAAAATATTTTAAATTATTCTGAGAACTGTTTAAATATTTTCAAATATTTTTCGAATACCATAAAATAATTCTAAATATTTTTAAATATTTTAAAAAATCTAAAAATATTTTTAAATTTTTTTAAATATTTTGGGAATATTTTAAAGTTTCTCAAAAAAGTTTTAAATACTTTAAAATATTTTTAAAAATTTTCTAATATTTTTTTATATTTTGAACACAATTTAAATATTTTGAAATATTTTGTAATACTTTTAAAAATCTTAAAATATTATTAAAAAAATTTAAATATATTTTTAAAACACATTTAAATATTTTTTGAATATTTTAAAGTATTTTTATACATATTTTGAATATTTTAAAGTATTTTTCAATATTTTAAAGTATTTTTTACATATATTTTGAATATTTTAAAGTATTTTTCAGTATTTTCAAATATTTTCATATATTTTTCGTCATGTTTAATTCAAAACAAAATAAAAATTGTTTTTAAAAAAAACTGCACAGCTAAGACTTCTTCAGATAAAAATCCTCTAGTTCTCAACGGCATATTCAATCTACTCTAACCGAGATTTAGATCTACCCTATAGAACTTAAGCTCTCAATAGTGTTTGACTGTATAATAACACCCCGTCCATGCCTATACTCTCTCATCAAACTGAATAATAATGAATCAGTCATATAAAAGATAGAATGATAAAAGAGTAGAGTACGCAGAGTGTATGCCCATACCCTGAAGACATAGAGTGAACGATCTACGATCTATATGAAACTGTCTGTCAAGGCGCTCAGGAAAATCTCAACGAATGCGCTGTGGCATGTGGCATGTGGAGAGTGTGAGGCGAATGCAGGAAACGTTTAGCTGGGCGCAGCTCGTTGCGATTGGCCAAGATAAATGGGCAATTCAGTGTGGGTGGGAGTCGTGTGTTGTGGGCGTGTTCGCTCTGTAGCTAAACTGATTTCATGCAATTTGGCTGCCCAGCTGACCCCTGCTCACTCCTCCTCACAGAGAGAGAGAAAGAGTAGGAAAAAAGTTGCAGTTGGGAAACCGTAAATTTAGCAGGCAGGCAACATTTGGAGTTCGTGGCACAGTTTTGCAGCTGCTGGCCAAGGCCAGAGCGAGCGACTGTGTGTGTGTGTGTGTGTGTTGGGCTAAAAATCAGAGCATAAGTGAAAACTTTGGCCAATTAATGGCATCATTGAATTTCCACTTGACTTTTTCAGCTGCCAAACTGGCCGATGACTGGCCAAAGGGCGTTCAATTTTATATCCTCGCCCACACACAACTTCCTCTCTCTCCCCCCCCCCTCTCTCTCTGTGAAAAGTTCGCCAGTGAAAAATGGCCCTTCGCATAGATCTTGGGGCAGCAGGCGCTAGTCAGTCGGTCGCCACGCTTTGAGCTCGAGAGTTGGAGCTGGGATAAAAGTGATAAATGAATTTTCACAAAAGTAATTAAAAGTAAAGTAACTAGCATCGTGTGATGTCCATGCCAGAGCGAGACACACACACACACACACACACAGACACAGAGATAGAGACGAGGCGAGTGGGTGGCATCGCCAGCGCCAGCGGCAACCAAAACTTTGCCATAAAAGCAATCTAATAAGACTTTTTAATAGTTGGCATGAAGTTAATTTTTAGCCAGGCTCCAAATACAAAAGCAAACAAATGCCTCAAAATTGATGGCAAAACAGTTAGCTGACATCTATCCATCCTCCTCCCTCACTCTCTCTCACACTCTCTGTGTGTCCTTAACTAGCTTGTGGTTGGGCTAACTAACTGTAGCGCAAGGCTTTCTCCATTCTCTCTCCCTTTACGCTCGCTGCGGCTTTTGTGGTGAATTTTCAGCTGTTAATCACTACTAAAGGGAACGTGTGGATAATTTTTCAAATCGGAAAACTGAAGAACTTATGCTACAGAAACTGAAGTTGGTAGATAAAGTTGAGATAAACAATGAATTAATATTGCAGAAGGATCTTCTGGCAGTATCAGAGAATATTGCTATGACATCCCATCGGTATTTTCTCTTCCCCTGTCTGTATGTCTCACTCTCGCTCTCTCTCTTTCTGTTCCTATGCCAATTTCATACTCTCTCTCTCTCTCTCTCTCTACATATTAGCTCACTCTCTCGCTCTCAAACTTTCTCTAACTCCATCTGCTTCCTCTTCTGATTTTCTCTCTCTTGCTTTTTTGATGTGCTCTCTCTGCCTTTGTATCTCTCTCGGTCTCTCTCTCTCTCTCTGTCTCTATCTCTTTCTCTCTTTCTCTCTCTCTCTCTCTCTCTTACAATAGCTCTTTCAATCCGTCTTTGTGTCTGCCTTTCTCTCTCTCTCTCTCTCTCTCTCTACATCTTTCACTCTGTCACGCTCTACTCTCTATATTATTTTCTCTCTATCTCGTTCTCTCTCTCTCTCTCTCTCTCTCTCTTGTTCAATATAAATATCTTACTCCTTCTATCTTATTCCATATCATTTTCTCTTATTCTCTCTGATTCTCTCTGATTTTCTCGATATATCCCTTACTATCTCTCTCTTACTATCTCTCTCTTGCTATCTCTATTACTAACTCTCTCTTACTATCTCTCTCTCTTACTATCTCTATCTCTCTCTCTCTCTCTCTTACCATCTCTCTCCCTGTTTCTCTATTTATCTTGTTCATGTTCTTGTCTCTCTCTCTCTCTCTCTCTGCCTCTCTCTCTCTCTCTCTCTCTGCCTCTCTCTCTCTCTCTCTCTCTCTCTCTCTCTCTGTCTTTCATTGTTTCTTTCTTACTTATTCTCTCTCTTCCACTGTTGCTCTCCTTTTCTCTTTTTCACTTATTTTCTCTTTCTCCCTCTCTCTCTCTCTCTCTCTCTGATTATCTCGCATATTCTCTGTTTTTTCTATGTTTCTCTATCAATCTTTTCGTCTATCTCTCTCTCTCTTTCCCTTCACATCTCATTCTTTATCCTTGCTCTCCTCTCTCTCTCTCTCTCTCTCTCTCTTTGCCTTCACTCTAGCCCCCTTCATTTCCCCTCTTTGCCAACTGTTGCTCAAAGCAAAACACGTTTCATTCATATTTGAAGTCGCACATCATTCAACATTGATAAATTATGTATACACATATACGCACTCTCCATCCACCTCTCTCCCTCCCTCTCCTCTCTTTCTCTCTCCCAGTCAGTGCAGAGTCTTTGGCTTTCAATTTCCTACTCAATTGTCTATCAGTTGTTCATCTTTTGACTTGGATGCGAATTGATGTTGATTGATGATTTCATGATGCCTCAAGTAGTCACACAGCGAGAGAGAGAGAGAGAGAGAGAGAGAGGGAAGAGGAGAAGTTGATGCACAGCCTTTTGGCAAAATGTAAAATCATTTACTTATTAAATCCTTTAGACAAACATTAATTTGGCAGCGGCCAGCACGGGGCGCGCAGCTAAGCGAAAAACAAGTTGGACGAACAAGCGAACAAATAACACAAAGTGCTTTTCGGTTGCAGGGAGTGCGGAGTGGGGTGGGCGTGGCGTGGTGTGGGCGAAGGCTTTTTAGAGTTTTACCGCTCTTAAGTCGAGTCTAGGCGAATTGAACCGCACCAAATCGCTGCAGACAAAAGCGCAAATTAACAGTTTGATTTTCACGCTAAACAAAACGCAGCGAAAAATCAACAAACAACGCGAAATCGATTTGAGTCGAGTCGAGGCGAGTCGAGGCGAGGCGAGTCGAGGCGAGTCGCTGCCTGATGACCAGGCCAAGAGCCATGCAATGGCTTAGCTGGGGGGCAGATGGCGTTGGGGCTCAGCTTGGGGTTGGGGGCACCGAAAAACACTTTGTGAAAATAAACGAAAACAAAATCAAAGCACTATTGAATTTTCCAAATGGCATTTTGAAAGCGGCAGCAAACCAACAAAATAAACACAAAACACCGACAGCAACAACAACAACAACAACCAGGAGAGCATACAGGTATGGCGAGGCGGATTCGAGAAGTCATAGAAAGGTGAAAAAGGTGTTACGAAATGCCAGCGAGTTCAGAGCATGTGCTTTGACATGTGCTAAAAGGGTACACGAAAACAACAGCAAAAAAAAAAAAGAAATCAAGCACACTCCCACTCCCACCCACACAATGCCAAGCAACAGCGAAGATCAAGCGAAATGTGTCCGAGTCGAATGGCAAATGCACTCGACTGGAGCTGTTATACGGAGAGTGTTATACGGCTTAGAGGGAGATAAAATCAAATGATGTATAACAGTTTTCTATTATGACTGTTGTACAAAAAAGTGTTATACATTATTAAATTATATATTAAAGCTGTTATACAGAGTGTTATATATCATAAGGGGTGATATAATGAAATGATGTATAACAGTTCGTTACAACAAAAATGTGTTATACTAAAATAAAATGATCAATTATAACTGTTATACTAGAAAGTGTTATACATTATTAAATTATATATTAAAGCTGTTATACAGAGTGTGGTGATATAATGAAATGATGTATAACAGTTATTTATAACAAAAATGTGTTTTACTAAAATACGATGATCAATTATAACTGTTATACTAGAAAGTGTTATACATAATAAAATTATATATATGACCTGTTATACAAAAAAAAGTTGTACATAGAAAAAAGAGAGATATAATAGAATAATTTGTGGCAGCTGTTATACGAGCTCTCTTAGAACTCTAATAAATAGTGTTATACATCATAATTATGTTATACAGCTGTTATACAAATAGAGTTGCATACATAGTGAAACGATAGCTGTTATATAAATAATCTGTTATACATAGCAAAATTATATTTTATAGCTGTTATACATATAATTTGTTATACATAACAAAATTATATTTTATAGCTGTTATACATATAATCTGTTATACATAACAAAGCTATATTTTATAGCTGTTATACAACTAAACTGTTATACATAACAAAGCTATATTTTATTGCTGTTATACAACTAAACTGTTATACATAACAAAGCTATTTTTTATAACTGTTATACAAATAATCTGTTATACATAACAAAATTATATTTTATAGCTGTTGTACAAGAAAAGTGTTATACACAGTAAAGGGAGACGACAGCAAATTCAAGTAGTTCCAAACAAGTGTTATACATATTAAACTGATAGCAAACGACTGTTATACAGATAGTAGATGTGTTATAATAAAAGACTCAATGAAATCGGTTACTAAAATAAAGTGTTATACCTACGTTATTATCCGAATATAGTGTTATATCAGATACAATTAGAACAGTTTCCGATTCAAAATGGAGTTACTTTGAGAGATCAAAGTGGAAGGCTGCTAAATGATTTAAATACACGATTTATTCTCGATTTATATTTATATAACAGTTCAATAGAGGCATTAGTAAGGGTTAACATGTGTCATACGAGCTGAATGACAGCCCTTCACACAGCTGAGCTACCCTCGGCGAGTGTAAGCCAAATTGGTTGGGCGACGCTGCAAAATATGTTACAATATTTCTGTTACTTTTTTGGGGGCCATATTTTGACCACACGCCCACGCACACACACACACACATATATATATAGAGGTGTCATGTGTCAGCGGCATAATCACACCCTTTGCACGGTCTGGCAACCTTTTGGCAGGTAAACGAGGTCTCGACCTTTGTCAACGTATTTCGAGAATGTGAAGCTTTTAGTTCTCTGCTTCTGCTTCTCTCCTTCTTTTCTCTTTGGCTATCTATAGCTGTGTGTGTGTGGGTTTATTTGGCTTTATAACTTAACCAGCTTCAAATTGAAGCGCATTAAACCGAATTTGGTATAAAAAGTATTTATTCTTTAGTTTAAAACCACTTTAGAGCGCTTCCATTCACTCGAAATGATATTTAATATTTCATAAAAAAATGGAAAATATTTTAAGCATTTTTTCTGGCGTGTTTTAAAAACGTTTTCAATTTTTTATAAATGATCAAAGTTCGCTTTTATGTGGAAATTTTGGCCGCTTCGACTTCAGTTTTTGCACGATTTCAATTTTTTTTTTTTTTTTTTTTTGGCAATGTTTACGCACAAAAGTTGTCGCTGCGCGCCATTTTCAATGGGTGTAACGGAAACGGAAATGTCATATGCTTTATATATGTGAAGAGAGGGAGATAGAGAGGGTAGGGCAGGGTTCATATATATATATAGATATATTCTATATAAAATGGCATTTTCTTTGCACTCTCTCGCTCGCTGTCATGCCAGAAATAACGGGCCACGTTTCCTACAAAATTTGTTTGCGTGCCAATTTGGCCGCCAGTTGCATGGGGCCCGGGGCCCGGGGCCAGGGGCAAGCGGCAAAAACTGTGCCAGTCATTACATTTATTGCGAACACATTCAATATTGAATGAATGGCCCACAAGGATTTTCTATTCGAAATTAACAATTCAATTTCATTTGCATTTCAATGGCAAAACGTCCCAGGTCCAACAACAACTCGTGTTCAATTGCAATGGCTCCGCTCGCTCGCTCGCTCAATAGTTCAATTGAATTTTGCTTAGTAACTTATTTAGCTCATGCGCCGCAAAAATCTAGACGATGCCAGCTTTAACGCCTCGCATGACGCACGCCTGACAAAGTATTTGAATATTTTATAAAACATTTCATTTAAAATGTAAATGAAATGTAAATTGTACTAAGTTAAGCAAACTTTTGAGAAAAAGTGTATTTAATGTAGTTTAATAATGGAAATTTGTGGATTGAATATATTACAAGAAAATTAATTATTTTATTTATTTTACTAAAGAAAAATCTAAAAAAAAAATCTAGAAAAATCTAGATAAAGCTAGAAAATTATATTTTAGCACAAACTTAATAAAATATGTCAATAAAATTATTTGTCAAATTATAATCAAAAAAATAATAACACATGCATATATATTACATGCATATATATGCATATATATTTTATGTTTATGTTGGAAAGTGCACAACATCTGGCTACACCCTGTGAGGTTTCTGGCACTGTTGAACTATCGTACGATATCGATGGACTTGTTCTAAGACAACTCTAAAATGCAAAGCATACAAGATCGTTTGCAAACTACAAATATATATAACTATCAACATTAACTCTGCTGCGTAACAAATCACAACAGTTTATTATATTTTTAGATCATTTTTATAATTTTTAAATCATTTTTTTATTTCTAGGCAATTTTTATATTTTTAAGTAATTTTTAAGTAATTTCTCATATGAAATCATTCAGAAAACCAAACTTTTGAGAGGCAAATCATAATTATTTAAGCAACATTTTTTTATTAATTATTAAAGGTAAAGTAATTAACTTTTTTATTATAAAATTAAAAAAAAAATATGTTTATATATAATTTTAAATTCAGTATATTTCAAAATGTGAACAGCATTTTATAAAAATTTCTTTAACACAAATTCAATTCAGTTTCAAGAAATTTAGCTCAAGGCATTAAATGTTAATAATATTTAGCTGACGCACTTTCTCAAATAATATTAAATATATTTTAAAATAGTTTTCAAATTTAATATAATTTAATTTATGGCCAAGCCACACGCACTTCACTTAAATGCAATTTAATATCTTCAATAAAATCCAGCAAAGGAAACGTAACGGGTCGATAGTAACCTAATTCCAGTGGGCGTAACGAATTTCGAATTTTGACTGAAATCAAGTTTAGTGGCAATCATCAAGTAACGCACTCAGCATCAGCATCAGCTCAGCTCAGCTATTCAGCATATCGCAGACAGAGAGCCCGCCGCCGGCTGATGAAATATGCACACATGAGGCACGCCAGGAATAGGTTTATTAAAAGATGCGCTATCGAACGGGGCTGTTATGCAATGCCAGTTTATGCTGTCAGATATAACATTGGCAGGTGTTTTATAACATGGGCAAATGTATTATGAACGAGATGTGTTTAAAAAGTAATGCGTGATTTGATTGTTGACCGAGTGTGCCAACTCTGAAGGGAATCAGCTTAAAGGGCACGAAATTATTCATATATAAATCAATTATTTTTGATAATATATATAGTTTTTGAACACACCTCGTTTTATGTGGAAATGGTAAACGCTTCGCGCCGGCTGGCAGCGAGCTGCTCATTAGCCTCATTGTAAATTACACAAAACGTTGTAACAACAATTGAAAATTTTAGCATAATTAATGCCATCAGCACAGTTTGGCAGTCACTGCGCCGGCGAATATCATAAATATTTAAAGCGAGACAAGACAGCTAATACCCAGCACTCACATCATTCATTCTCTGTCTCCCTCCCTCTTACTCCTTTGCTGCTGTTGTTCAATTATTCAACGCGCAAATGAAGCATACACGAATACTCTGGCTGTTGAGCAGGCGTGAAGCTGTAAACCTCATTCGCAAAGATTTCTCTTGAAAGCGAACAAACCAATTACAAGAACTTTCCGTATGCATACGATGGGAAAAAAGAAATATTCAAATTATGTGCAAGATTGCGACAGACTGTTGGATACCCTAGACAAACTATAATTTTTGATATATTTAAGTCAGCTTTGAACTAAACACTTGCATGGCTCCGGCCAATAGGAATATCGCGTTGCATTCTGCTCTGCAATCATGGCGAGACAGTCTGTAGAGAGGCTGCCTATATAGCTATCTCACTCTTACTCAGCAACACAAGTAACTATAGCAACATCTATCTTTGTCTCGCTCTCACTCACTGAAATGAAGCGCAAACTCACTTGGATAAGATTTTTACAGCAAGCCCTCAGCTGCTCACTAATACTAGTGCAACGGCAGCAGCCAATCACGATCAAGTTGCACACAAGTAGGAAACTGCTTGCAGACTTTGCTATTCAATTGAAGTGTTTAATATAAATTGAGCAAAAAAATTAATTAAAATAATAAAAATAAATAAAAAAATTTTTAAATATATTTACAGAACACATTATTAAAAATTTAATAAAAATAAATTTAAAAAAATCATTAAAAAATAAAAAACTAAATTTAAAACATATACAAAATTAAAAAAATAAAAAATTTAAGAAATATATAAAAAATCAATTTTAAAAATTTTAAAAAATTTAATTTTATGAAAAATTATTAAAAATTAAAAAAAATAAATTAAAAATAATAATATTAAAAATTTATACACATTAAAAAAACATTTTTCAATTTTAATTTTTATTAATAAAATTTTTTTAATAAATTTTTCAAACAATTAAAAAAAAAAAAAAAAAATTTAAAAAATAAACTAAATTAAAAAAAGAACATTTAAGTTAAAATAAATTAAATTTATAAAATTATTCAAATTGTAATATTTATTTAAATTTCACAGACTCAAAGCTGCCAAAATCTCTCACCCAATCCTAAACTTCTCTCAGAAGCTCCAACTGAAATTGCTCTAGCTTTCATACACCTTCCACAGCATATATCTGTTATGTGAATACCTATATACCATATATCTGTTATGTGAATACCCTGTTTTTGTGAACTTCCCTTAGCCAGGGTATTCAGTGCAAAAGCAATTTGATGTTGCTTTGGTTTCCGTGCTATAAGTTTTCTGCCAGGCACGACTCATTTATAAATTTTCATAATTTTCATTTCATGTTTGCCTCCCATTCTCTCTCTCTCGCTCTGCTTGTCTCTGTCTGGCTTTTGGTAAAAAACTTTTTCAATATTTTATGTGTTATTTGTATTGCGTTTTGCCTACTGTTTCGCCACTCCACACTCAACCTGCTGTTGTTAATTGTTACAACAACAACAACAACAACAACAACTGAGAGCAACAAATGTCGGCAAGTGGAAACTTCAACTTTCTGGCGCCGAGTGATTTTATGAAGCGCATAATTACGCAAATTAGCATAAAAGAGTGCCAGGGCAGCGAGTCCATCGCACTCACATCCGCTTAGCCCACACTCCCCCTCTCTCTGTCGCACTTAGAACTGATTATAGAAGGCACAAAAAAAAAAGATGATGAAGAAATATGCTCTGTAAATGTTTAAAAAGCTTCGCATTTTTTTTCGGCTGTTAAAAATTATTTTTGCAAATTTTATTTAATGCCAAATGCAAAGAAATTAAAGCAAGTGCTGAAGCCGGGTTGAGGCTGGCTGTGGGACCGGTGGGAGTCGGGGCGATATTTGCCGAGCCGAAACATTAAAATAACTCAACGCATGAGAAGGCAAAAAGTCATTTCAAATGTTAATGAGCCCGTGTAAATAGACAAACAATGGCCCAAACGGGTTCACAGCCAAGGACTATCAAATGCTCCAGGCCAAAAGCCAAAACAGAGGGAGAGAGAGAGAGAGAGAGAGGGAGAGGTGGGCCTAGAGTGGGCAGCAGCGTCGAGTGCCTGGCAAAAAGTTGACTCAAAAAGTAGTTAAAATTTACCAAGTGAAATTTGAAAATGAAAATGTTGCCGGCTCGCATTTTATAGCCAAAGCCATCAAATTTGCATATTAAGCAAGCGCACTGAATGGCCCACCAGAGAGAGGGAGAGAGAGAGAGAGAGGCGGATAGAGAGTGAGACTAGAGATCAGAGTCAACTGGAGAATACAGAGAGAAACAGCGCTGGGAGAAGAAGACAAAAAAGCGCGAGGAGATGGCGATGGTGAGAGAGGGAGAATGATATAGATAATAGAGCTAGAGCTAGAGCTAGAGCTAGAGCTAGAGCTAGAGCTAGAGCTAGAGCTAGAGCTAGAGCTAGAGCTAGAGCTAGAGCTAGAGCTAGAGCTAGAGCTAGAGCTAGAGCTAGAGCTAGAGCTAGAGCTAGAGCTAGAGCTAGAGCTGAGAGCTAGAGCTAGAGCTAGGAGCTAGAGGCTAGAGCTAGAGCTGAGAGCTGAGAGCTGACTGAGCTAGAGCTAGAGCTAGAGCTAGGCAGGCTGAGCTGAGCTAGGAGCTAGGAGCTAGAGAGGCTAGAGGCTAGAGCTAGAGCTGAGCTAGGCTGAGCTAGAGCTGAGCTAGAGCTAGAGCTAGAGCTAGAGCTAGAGCTGAGCTGAGCAGAGCTAGAGCTGAGCTAGAGCTAGAGCTGGAGCTAGAGCTGGGAGCTGAGGCTGGCTAGAGCTGAGCAGGCTAGAGCTGAGTAGCTAGAGCTAGAGCTAGCGCTAGAGCAGGCTGAGCGCTGGACAGGCTAGAGCTAGAGCTGAGCAGAGCTAGAGCTGGAGCTAGGCTGAGCTAGAGCTAGAGCTGAGCTAGAGCTAGAGCTAGAGCTAGAGCAGTAGAGCTAGGAGCTGGAGCTAGAGCAGAGCTAGGAGAGCTAGAGCTGAGCAGAGCTAGAGAGCTAGGAGAGCTACGAAAGCTAGAGCTAAGAGAGCAAGAGCTAGAGCTAGAGAGCTAGAGCTAGAGCAGAGCTAGGCAGAGCTAGAGCTAGGCTGAGCTAGAGCTGAGGAGGCAGGCTAGAGCTAGGTGGAGCTAGAGCTAGAGCTAGAGAGCTGAGGCTAGAGCTAGGAGCTAGGAGCTGAGCTAGGACTAGAGCTAGGAGCTAGAGCTGAGCTAGCAGCTGGAGCTAGGAGGCTAGGAGCTAGAGCTGAGCTAGTGAGCTAGAGCTAGAGCTAGGAGCTAGAGCTAGGAGGCTGGAGCTAGAGCTAGAGCTAGAGCTAGAGCTTAGAGCTGAGCTAGAGCTAGAGTAAGCTGAGAGCTAGGAGCTAGAGCTAGAGCTGAGCTAGAGCTAGAGCTGAGCTGGAGCGTAGAGCTGAGCACTAGAGTAAAAGCTAGAGCTAGAGCTAGAGCTAGAGCTAGAGCTAGAGCTAGAGCTAGAGCTAGAGCTAGAGCTATGATATATGATATATGATATCAGAGAGAGAGAGAGAGAGAGAGAGAGAGAGAGAGTAGCAAAAGGAATGAGAATAGAATAGCTTTACAAGTCAACTGAAAACCCTTTCCATTCAGATCACAGCATTATCTTATACACCGTAAGCTGTAAGTTGCTCTGCCATTATGCACATACATATATCACATTCTGCATATTAGCTCGCTCATTGCGCTGCATCGGCGCAATCGATTGCGGCCATCCAATTATGTGTTCACAACTAAAACTAATCCCCGTTTTCGGGTTGCCTGTGAAAGCTATTGGCCAGGAATTCGCAGCGGCCTAAACCTCTCAGGCCGAGCTCATCATTCAGTTGCGCTCAAGCATAATTAACTAACCCGCAATGAGGGCGCCCACAATGCACACACACACACACACGAGGCATACACACACAGGCACACACACTCGCCACACACACACGCACATAAATCATTAAAGCCGCGTTAATTGTTTTGGCCAATGCTTCTTAGTTTTGGGCTGTCAAATGGGCTTTATTGATGGGCCGCCAGCAGCATAAATGATTTGATTTACTCTGCTTTTGCTTTGGCTGCAGCTCTCGGCCCGGGCGCACGTGTCGTATGCGCAATCTGCGTTCTTGCTTTGATTTTTGGCGCTGCCTTTGCCTCGCAGCCAAGTCAACAAATCATGTGCCGCAAATCTTGTGCAATGTTAACAACAACAACAACGATAATTTAACACCCAGGAGCAAGAGGTCAACACATGTTTCAGCTGCTAATACAGAACACGACTCGGCGTGCGTCGAGGACTTGCGCCAGTGGTAAATGTTGTCTAATAATTCAATTTGGTGTCATTTGTAGGTTGCGTTTCTTGTCTAATTAAATTGACACATTGACAACTTCGTGCTCATTAGCTCTGCCCGCAACAACAACAATAACAACAACTTGCAACACGACCAAAGTCATGTTAAATGTCGCTTGTAGCTGCCACTCGAGGCAGCTCGACTCTACCTTCCCCTCCCTCCCTCTGTCTCTCTCTCTCTCTCTCTCTATTTGTGTGCATACATGTATTTAGTTTTGTTTAGTTTATAGATTTGCGTTTATTTATTGTAACAAATACAACTGGCCCCCCGAGGGTAGCCAATGAACATGCAAACACACACACACACACACACACACACACACACACACATGAGCAGGCAGACATTAATAGGCAACACATAATAAATCATCAGCGACACCACACACGCTCAGGTCAGCTGTACATGTGTGTGTGTATGGCTGTGTGTGTGTGTGTGTGTGTGTGTGTGTGTGTGTGTGTGTGTGTGTGTATGGCTGTGTGTGTGTGTGTGTGTGTGAGTATATCAATGCATAGTTTCTATGTACGTCATACACACGCCAAAAAATATATTGATTACAATTTAATTAATTTTATTAAATAAAAATATTATTAAATAAATATTATTAAATATTAAATTAAATATTATTAAATAAAAATAAAAATATTAAAAAAATAAAAATATTAACAAAAATTATTTTACACATTTAAAAAACAAAATAAATACGAAAGAAAATTAAATACCTTATTTTTTATGTTTAAATATTAAATAAAAAATAAAGAATAAAAAACTAAAAATATTTTTTAAAATATGTTATTTAAAATATATATATATATATATATATATATATATATATATATATATATATATATATATATATATAATTAATTGATGAAAGAAATAAAACCATAAAAAGTTATGTAAAAATGTATAAATATTTTAATATTAAACAATCAAAAAATACAAAAAAATTAATTAATAAAAAATATATAAAAACCAAAAAACTTTTTTAAAAAATTTTAATTTAAAAAAAATAAAAAAATACGAAAAATAATAATTAATTAATGAAAAAAAAACACATTTTAAAATTTGTGCAAAAAATGTGTATATTAAACAATAAATAAATACGAAAATATATAAATTAATAAATAAAAAAACATTTAAAATTAATTATATAAAAAGAATTAATATAAAAATACGAAAATTTGGTTTATTAATTAATTATTTAATAACAAAAATAAAAATAAAAATAAAAATAATAATATTAACAAATAAAAAGATTAAATTAATGAATAAAAAAAAAGAAAAAATTATAAAGAAATTTTTTACAAAATTTAAATAAAATAAAATTTAAATTTTACAAATAAAATTAATTTTAATTATTTAAAATATAAATATAAAAATTCTTAAATATAAATTGAATTAATCTAAAAAGTTATTTGTATATAAATATATATTTATATATAGATTGGCATATTCTCTTAAGTAATTTTAGTTTTTCTTCTCTGGCCTTGCAACTTATTGAATAGCCCTCGCATATAAAGACATTCATTGTAGATTATAAACAGATTTTCAATTTTTAATGCACTCAAGTCTGCAGCAGTTCCAAAAACTCCTGTTTTCTCGTAGTTCTCAAGTAGTTGTAGCAGTTTGGCAGCTAAAATCTAGATAATTCAGATATTTCACTTGGAAATGAACTGCAAAGTTGGCTGGAACTTTAAAGCCTGCCCAAATAGTTTATAGCTAATCAAAATTCACGCTTTTTTCCCTCAGTGTAAAACTAGCAAGAGCAACAATAGCAACAAAGCTGACCAACTTTTGGCCAGCCGCTGCCCAAAAGCAAATTATTTATATAAAAAATGGCAACAGAAAGAGAAAGAGAGGGAGAGAGAGAGAGAGAGAGAGAGGGGGGTGGGAGGATTGTAGCGGGAGTGGGGTGGGATAGGCCGCAACAAACGCGTGATTTATTTACTAAACGTGCAAAAACCTCAGCAAAAATTACAAGTGCCAGAAGGGAGGGAGCAGAGGGAGCGCAAATGCTAGGAGCAGGCGAAGGAACAGGCGAAGGACAAAAAGGAGGCGTTCATTGTCTGTGTGCGTTGGCTGGTTCATAAATAATATTTCTAAGCCGCCAACATGCAGAGGAACATATGTTATGCGATGCCAAGTTATGGGTGTGTATGCGAGTATATGTGTGTGTGTGAGTGTGTGTGTGAGTGTGTGTGAGTGTGTGCTGTATAAGCTGGCAAACGTATTTGTCACAGTTGAACGGCGTTAACAATGCTGCCGTCACTCAGGCGGCCCACCTTAATCAGCAAAAGGTGGACAAAGGATATGTGGAGGAGGTTCAGCTCAGCAGCCAGGGGGCTAAGGCACCACCCACCCGAAACCCCCACCCCCATCCCACTCTCTTAAGTAGTTTCGACTGTTTTCGGCGGCTTAGTGCAGGCTCCTCCTTGCCATGTTTGCAATGTGTGCTGTTTGCTCCAGGGATGCGAGTCCTGATTGTTTGTCTTGGCCTGATTGAGCGGATTGTGTAAGTCCTTGGGCTGGGGCGCGAAGCCAAGCTGAAGCAGCAACAGCAGCAGCAGCAACACACGCTCCATTGTATAGCCCAAGGACTAGATAATTTGCTTAATCAGCGATTGTCCTCGTCCTGGTGTGGGTGCGCCGCATATCTGATGCAATCGGCTCAGGCTCCAGCGGGGGACTCACTGCTATGAATATAATAAAACGTTATAAATAACGTTAGCTCTAAGCTGCCTTTGTTTGCTCCACAAAAAAAAAAGAAGAGAAACAGAAAATCAGATTTGTATTTAACTGAAACGAATTCAACTTTATTTGTATGGACACACGGGTGAACTCATAATGGGAAGGAAGAGGAAAGCAATAGTCTGGCCACAGCTGACTTTAAGCTTATATTTTTATGAATTTATTTGAAACATTTACATTTGGCAAGCAAATCATATAAGCTGGCAAGCTCAATGAATTTTAATATAATTTAAATATATTTTTAACATAATAAAAAAATCTTAAAATAAAAAATTTATAATGAACATAAGTTTTAAAAAATATAAATATTTAATTTATATTTATATTTATATTTAAACTACTTTAAATTATATATAAAGTTAAAAAAAACTTAATTAAAAAATATATATCAGATACAAAAAATTATACAAAATTAAATAAATATATAAAAGCAAAAAATATATTTTAATTAAAAAAAAATGTCTAAAATTTAAAAACTATGTGCAATATAAAAATATATAAAACTCGAAATATATATAAAAATATAAAATATAAAATTAAAAAAATTAATATAAGCAAAAAAATATATATAAAATTAAAAAAGTATATAGTCATATATATAATTAATTATAAAACTAAAAAAATATAAAAAATAAAAATAAATAATCAAACAAATATATAAGGTTATTAACAAATGTTTTCACAGCTATATATGAATTAAAATGCTGAATAAATGAAGCTGATTATGATTTTATATAGCAATATAAATAACATATGCTTTTAATTTATTTAATATTAATATCATATATGGAATTTAATATATTTTTTCCCTGAAACTATTACAAAGTGTATGAAATTATATTTTCGTTTACCAATTAAACTAAATTATTTTAAATTTTTTTTGTATATATTTTTGATAATTACGTTTTGATTTATTATTCAATTTTAACGCAATTGGACTTCATCAACTAGCTCAGCAACGGAAAGCTGCTAGCTATGAACATTGTCACTAGCTGATTGCAAATAAAGCTGAGCAGTATAAAGCTGACTGCTATGCAGACTATCACTGCCAAGCACTAGCTGCCTTTGAGAAAGTTGTTATAGGTATAAATAGTATGGACTATTATACGTTTCATATATATGCTATATATATATGCTTCAATTTCTTTATATTGTGTATTTACCTTTATATAAATAGTATATATTTAATTTAGAAATATTTGAGATCTGCCTCTCTTCATCTTCAAGCTTACCTTAATTGATTCAGTCGGCCTATCTATCATTGGCGGGCATTGCATGACTACAGCGCTTGCCTCCCCCAGTTCAGCATTTTGAGTAATACTTTCGGCGCAACCTCAGGCAATGCTCAAGCTCTCAATCATCTGAGCTCTCAATTGTATTAGCTTTGCCGCCGTCGCTTCCTCTGCCTGCACGAAGAAAAACAGAACGAATTCTGCTCCGACTGTTCGCGCTCATCAGTGGAGGCCATTATTTATGTTGTACTCCTTTGAAGGCGAGCCCCAGCACACACGCTCAGCTGGTACCCGGTGCTCATTTTGAAAAAACATTGCGTAGGTTTTTGGCGGCTGTTTCCTATGGCGAATTTTTATGACAGCTCTTGCCGGGCCGACAACAGAAGGAACGAAAGAAGAGAAAAAAAAAAAAAAACACGCGCGAGCAAAAACAGGGGCGAAGGCAAGAAAAACATGGCAAAATATCATTGAACTCGCTCGTGCACACAGCTTGAAACAACATTTTGTTCCCAGCCATTAGTTTAGCTCCGCTTGGCTCGGCCTCAGCCTCACGGCTTGCCTGCTGTGCGTGGGGGACACTCCCACGCCCGCCCCCACACACAGAGAGACTCACACGCACCTTCGGCTTAAGCCGCATTGAAAAAAACATTTCGAAGCCGTTTTCCGCACGATTTTGCGCCTTAAACCCTTTTCAGGCGAACCAAATTGACAAATCTCTAGGCGTAACGGCAGTTCTCGAGCCTAATTATGAGCCTACTGAGCTATATATAGCAAATGCTTCAATTTTTTGATCTAACATGAGGCGAAGCTGCGCGGGGCAGAGTGGGAAAAGGGGGTGTATATGGGGTACGGTATACGTAGGGTATACAGGGTATATAGGCTTGGTATGGACTGGCTCCATGAACCTGATATAGACCACAAAAGTTGTATATATACTTACATATGAATATATATTGGAAATCTTTGGTGTATGCCTAAAGGAGTCGCTGCTAATGGGAAGCTGATGGAATCACTTGCCTTTCTCTGGCTGGAGTCTAGGCTGCAGCTGCTATAGTTCCATAACTGGAGCCTCTCTGCCTGGCTTGATTTTGATCTCTATCTCAGAGTGAGATAATATATAATATATAATATATAATAATAATAATATTTAATAATAACAATAATATATAATAACAAGTAAGAAAACTCTAGTCGAGACCGCTCGACTAGGGTATACCCTGAACCCTGCGAAGATCCGCTATTCCTAGCATTCTTCATTTCTTTTACTTTGCTTGTACGTTCATTACAAGCAAAATATACACACACACATACACAGGCGCAAGCACACACAAGCGCAAGTCGGTGCGTCAGCTGTTGTTTGGCTGCTTTGCATGCCAATAGTATGGGACGAACGATTTTGATCAAACTTGTTGGGGGTGATCATGTCATCCATATGTATGTATGTGCCAAAGACAAGTCTCTAGTATTTGATATACGGCAGTTACAAATTTGAGGCGAAGGGGGCGTGGCACCCAAAATTTACCAAAAACTGAAATTGCGTAAGGCCTAACTAATAATAAATGCAAAGTTTGAAAACTCTAGCTATGAAGATGAATTAGATAGAATTTTAAAGCTGAATTAAGATTTTGGTTTTTAATCGATAACATTAAAACGATAGTTGTTATCGTTTTTTGAAACAAACTTGATCTGCGCACTCTTTACAGGGATCTACATAAAAAAATCTCAAGCTCTTATAGGTTCTGAGATCGACGCGTTCAGACATACGGACAGACGGACGGACGGACAGGGCTAAATCGACTCGGCTTGTCTCCCTGATCAAGAATATATATACTTTATGGGGTCTGCCACGCCTCCTTCTGCCTGTTACATACATACGCCTTTCAACAAAAACATTATACCATGATTTCCCATTTTCAATGGGTTCAGGGTATAATTATGAGATTAACACCGAGAAGCTCTTATCAATCTTCTAGCCATAGCTGCTCAAGTTTCAGCGCCTTTCAGCTTTTAGAGTGTCATATCAATCAGCTGGCCATCAGCTAGCTAATGTCAATGCAATGTTAACTCTCTGTTATCTAGATATCTATGTGAATTCCAGTGTTTTCTGTGTTTTAGACTTATGTTAAGAATTTATTAAAATATATATTTAATTAATATATATGTACCTGCATCTGGCCGTTTCTAGTTCATCCCTCTACGACCTACTCCACAGCTCACCCAATAATTTATTGGCTCCACTCAAACTATAAAAATTTTAAATAAATTTCAAAATTTGCAGTCTTCGACCCGGCATCGGTCAGCCAGTTGCTTACTCACTGCGCCGTGTGTGTGTGGGCATTTCGAGGCAAGAGTTTGAGTTCGGGTTTTGGCCTAAATATTTGTGCTGGCGTCGCTGGCGGGCCATGTGTCATTTTGGTCATTTGTTTTGGACAAAGCTCCCCAGTGAACTGGCCTAGCTTACAATGCACAGCACTATGTGCTGGCACTCTCCCCACCTCCCCCTCTCCCCTCTCTCTCTCTGTTTGGCCTGGCCCAAGTGCATTCAATTGTAAACGAGCTGCATTGGCCGCAAAACAACCCAAAATAAAAGAGACCAAAACTTGCAACACACACAAAAAACAACAGAAAAAAAGTACAACTGAAAAACTAAAAAGCTTAAAAACTTAAAACACAAAAATTGCGGCCTGGCCGCCATCAACACAACAACAACTGAGCAGAGCAGAGCAGGCGCAGCAAAAAAAAAATCGCTCCACTCGAGCTGTGCTCTAAACTTCAGCGACAGTAAACCTCGCTCTGCTCCATGCCCTAGCCCTGTATGGGGTCTCCCCTCCCCCGCCCCTATGTAAGCCTGCCCCACTCGGCAAATATGTTCAACATGCCGCAGAATGGCTGCTGCCTGCTGCTTGCTGCCTGCTGCCCATTGTCCGTTGTCCGTTGTCCATTGTCCCTCTGATCCTGATCACTGCGCTGTGCATTTTAACGCTGAGTTGTTTTTCACAGTTTCCTATTTTTTTTTCATCTCTCTGCTCGTGCTTTACTCAGCTTTGCTTTATTTCATTTTGTTGTATTTTTATTTATATATATATAGAAGTTTACCCTGCGATTTGGTGAGCTGCTTGATGGGCATTTGAAGTTTTGATATTTGGCTTTGCTTAAATATTTTTTATGGCAAGAAAACTTTATTGGAAAATTCATATAAAATGCGTGAAAATAGTTCCAAATTCAAATTGTCTCCTGATGAGCAGCTTTTACTTTGACTTTCACCTCGAAGCGAGTCCCAAGCTGCTCGAATCTGATTCGCTGCTTTGTAGGCTCACTCACAGACAAAAGCTGGCTGCTGTAGAGAGCATAGGAAATACTATATTTTACTATTACCATATAAATACTTTATGGAATATTTCATGCAGCTAACAAGTGACATAATTATAAATCAAATTAGAAAAAAAACATATTTCTTTGATCAAATTTAATTTTATTATTTAATACAGCTGTCAATGTGGGATATACAAAGATTATAGTCTTTTTACATTTTTTTATAACATTTTTTTTGCAGTAGAATTTTCTATTAGCCTTAAAATAAAATGAGATTATTTTGTATTTGATATTTTTTATTACAAAATTTTGTTATAAAAGTTTTTATATATTATATATTATTGGCACTGCATTTGGCACTATTTTTATTTAATTATTTTTTTTAATATACATATGTTTTTTATGATACATTTATATTTATATTTTTATTTATATTTATGTATTATTTGCCACTGTATTTGACATGCATATATTTGTTTTATAAATATTTTTTATATACATATATATATATTATATATATAAAAAATGTATAAAAAAAATATATATATATATATATATATATATATATAAAATATATTGTAAATAAATATTATTAAAATATAAAAAAAATAAATGTATACAAAAATTTATTAAAAAATATATATATCTAAAAAGTATATACGTATGTACAATTATATATTTTTATATATATTTTTGTAAGTTTTTGTATACATATAATTTTTGATATACATTTTAATAATATTTTCTTTTTCAAATATATTTTGAATATATTTTCTTATACATATTTTTATATAAAAATAAAGTAAAAAATAGTAAAAAAAAATAAAAAAAATTTGTAAAAATTATTATAAAGAAATATATTATAAACAAAATATAATATATTTCGTTATAATAATTTTTACATTTTTTTTTTTTTTTTACTATTTTTATATTATTTAATATGCTTGAATATTTTTCATTTATTATTTCATGTATTATCATTTTTATAACAGTTTTATATATTTTTTAAATTTATTTTTTATTTTTAAGTTTATTTTCTTCACCTTTTTCATATAATTTTTTTAGGGTATTCCCTCACCTCGTGCATACCCGCCCGCTTAGCTTCCTATTTCGCAGCTATTTTTCTACTTTCTTCATTTTTCCCTTCTTCTTCTTCTTCTTCTTTTTCTTTTTTTGTTGTTGTGTGTTTCGCTCTTTTGTTTTACTTGCGCTTTAACTTTAAATGAATTTCTATTATTTTTGTGTTTATTTGAGCTTTGCAGTCAGCCAGTTTCACCCTCCGCCACCCCCTGGCCATACCCTTTAGGCTCCCCTCTCCCACTCTCATTGGCTGCAACCTATAGAGTCCACGCTGCAAGCTTATCGTCTGTTGTCGTCTGTAGCTGTTTTATTCCCTTACTCATTGCTCCTCCGTTGGTCATGCTCATTGTTGTTATTGTTGTTGTTGTATTTGTTGCTGTTTGAACAAAACTAAATTGGTATATCCGTTTTTATTAAGCAACATTTCCGGTTACTCTTCGAGTGTTTCGCAGGCAATGGCCATGGCCAAAGATGCCTGCTGGCCATGCCCAGCAAGTGCTGTTCCCCCCCCCTCTCTCTCTCTCTCTCTCCGTCTTTCTCTGTGTCTCTTGGTTAACTCTCGGCCAGTGACAATTTTTCATGCTGTTGTCAGTTTTTGTGCTCGAGTGGTTCGAGTTGCTCCACTTGAGTTCGTCAGCTCGTTAGTTTTTTTCTTCTTCCCTTTTTTTTTCGGCTGTTTTCGTGTTTTGTTCTGCGCTTTAATTTGCTCAACTGTCTTCGGCTCCTCCTCTTTGTCAGACTCTTTAAACAAGGACTCATTACGTATACGCAGCCGACGCCGAGCCAATTGATTCCTTGCCCAACTTTAGTGGGGCGTTTGCACATTTAAATTAAATTTGTTGTCAATAAAAATGCAAAAATTTAAACGAGACCAAAACAGGAGCAGGAGCTGGAGCAGGAGCTGGCAAAGGTTCTCTGCGTTTGGCCGCTGGGCAATCGCTTGTTGCCTAAATGCCGGCGCTTATCTCAATGGAAATCCACAAGGACCTCATAAATATGTATGTTCGGGTCGGTTCGGTTTGGTTTGGCTTGGTTATGCAGCGCAAACCTTTTGCTGTGGTCAAAAATACTTTCTCTCTCTCTCTCTCTCTTTATATATATATATATATATATATATATATATATATATATATGTTGTAGCTATCTATAGCTAGCTCTCTCTCTCTCTTCATCTCTCTCTGTCTGCGTCAAGGCGCCAGATAGTTTCAAAAGTGATTTGGGTACACTTTTGGGATTTGGTTTTGTCCCGGCTGCTGCTCGCTCGCTCGCTCGACGGCATATTAAATTAAAGCGTTCAGGGTATCACCTCATTCGGCTCAAACGGCTCCCTTTTCGCCTCCGGGCCCGCATTCGCTTGGCCAAGTGTCAGTTGCAAGTGTCAAAGGTGCCTGTTTTTAAATTATTCGCACAACAACGGCAAAAACATGACAACAACTTCTGTTAGAATATGCGTTTAGCCACAAAATTTGAGATAAGCGTCGTCGTCGTCGTCGTCGTCCTGCTCAGCTCCTTTCGCCTCTGACAGCCCAAATGGATGAAACAGAGCAGAGCAAAGCCGACCAGAGCACAGCTTGCCAGATGCCAAATTATGCAGAAAACCAAATATGACAGCTACAAAAAGCTGAGCACAAAAAAGCAACTATATATAAATACACAAACATATATATATTCATATATATATATATAGACATAGTGAGAGAGAGAGAGAGGCAAGGGAAACACTAGCAAGTGAATGCTAAAAGTTTTAAAATCTCTGAAGGCTTAGTCTTATGAAATATGCATATGTAAGTATTTTAGACGACGTTTTTTTTTGCTTACACTAATGGTCTTGACTCCAGAGATAAACAAGTTTACGTTGCAATTGAATAAGCGAAAGTTTCCCCTTAGACTAAGAGAATAAACTCATAGAGCTAATATGGGCTACTGTTGGTGCTAGTGTTTTGTAAAATTGATGAAAGTTGTACATGTTGTAAGTGTTGCACATGTTGCATACATTGGATATGTTGCATATATTGTATATGTTGTATATGTTGTATATGTTGTATATGTTGTATAAGTTGTATATGTTGTATATGTATATGTTGCATATATTGTATATGTTGTATATGTTGCACATGTTGCATAACCTGTATATGTTGTATATGTTGTGTATGTAACATATATTGTATATGTTGTATATGTTACATAAGCTGTATATGTTGTATGTGTTGAGTATGTTACATATGTTGTATATGTTGTATATGTTTTATAAGTTGTATGTGTTGCATATGTTGCATATGTTGCATATGTTGCACATGTTGCATATGTTGCATATATTGTATATGTTGTATATGTTAAACATGTTGCATAAGCTGTATATGTTGTATGTGTTGTGTATGTTATATATGTTGTATATGTTGAATATGTTGTATATGCTGTATATGTTGTGTATGTTACACATGTTGTATATATTGTATATGTTGTATACATAGTGTATGTTGCACATGTTGTACATGTTGCATATGTTGCATATGTTGTATATGTTGCATATGTTGCATATGTTGTATATGTTACATATATTGCATAAGCTCCCCATGTTGCATTTTCTTCATATCTTGCATATCCTGTACATGTTTCAAATGTTGCATAAGTCGTCCATGTTGCATATGTTCTATATACTAAAACTATTTTATTTCACTCAGCCAAATATTCGATGAATCGTATCCAATTATAAAATGTCCAAGATTAAATAAACTCAATTAAAATCGAATTTTACTCCAAGAGAAGAATCTTCGGCTCAACTTCTTACAAAAATGTCACAAAGCAAGTTTTCCACATATTTATAAATAATTATTAATTAAACAAAGGCGAAAAGTTGTTAATTTAATTAGAGCTATCAAAAAGCAGGCTGCAAAAATGTGTTTTGTGGCAACGAAATGAAGAGCCAAACACGAAGGCCTAATTAAAAGCATAATTTAATTAAGAGCCAGCAGCAGCAGCAGCAGCTGGCAACGAGGACAACGAGCCAAAGGCTGCAGCTAAAAGCGACTTCTGTCGCATATGCCACAAAACAAGAACACAACACGGCAAAATGGTCAAGCTGCGCAAGTGTGTGTAACTGTGTGACTGTGTGTGTGTGTGAGTGTGTATATTAATGCAGTCATAAATTGTGTGGCTGCTGCAGTTGCATGTTTCCCAAAGTGTCGCATGAAAGTATGCCAAAACAAAAATCTCCGAAAACAACAGCACAAATAGTTGGGCTTTTATTTAATGTACAACAAATTACGTTTCATGTTTAACCACATGATTTATGCACTTGCCCCGTCCCGTCCCGTCCCGTCCCGTCCCGCCACGCCCCTTCTCAATTGTTGCACAATTTATGACAAATTAAATGCCCATCAATGGCCTGGGCGCGCCACACAATCAAAGCCAAGTAATTTGATCAAGCAGAAAATGTTGCACGAAGCATTCCTCGCCCTAATTGAGTCGCCTTCACAGCTAGCTGATTAAGTTGCACAGCTTTTGAATAACTGTAATGGAAATTCATCAATGACAAATTTATTATCACATAATAAATTCAGATATATACATACATATATACGTATTAATATGGTTCATATTTAGGAGTCAAATTGAAAGAGCTAAAACAAGCGACTTGAGCTGGAGCTGGACGGGAGAGGGGACGAGTGTTGGTGCATTCTCTTTAATATCTTTGACAGGTTGAATATGTTGTGTATGTTGTATGAGTTGCATATATAGAAAAGGATGTCTATGTTGCAAAAGTTGCATGTTATGTATGTGTTGCTTATTTGGCATATGTGGTACATGTTGCATATGTGTTGTATATGTTGTACATGTTTCTATGTCGAAGATGTTGAATAGGTTGCATATGTTGCACATTGAAAATGATGCGCAGATTGCGTATGCAAATGCTGTGTGTTACACATATCTCATATGTTGTGTATGTTGCATATGTTACATATGTTGCATATGTTGCATATGTTGTATATGTTGCATATGTAGTATGTGTTGCATATGTTGCATATGTTACATATGTTGCATATGTTGTATATGATGCATATGTAGTATATGTTGCACATGTTACATATGTTGCATATGTTGTATATATTTCATATTTTACATATGTTGTATATGTTACATATGTTGCACATGTTACATATGTTGCATATGTTGTATATGTGGCATATGTTAAATATGTTGCATATGTTGCATATGTTACATATGTTACATATGTTGCATATGTTGCATATGTTGCACATGTCGCATATGTTGCATATGTTACAGTTGTTGCATTTGTCGCACACGTCGCACATGTCGCACATGTTGCATATATCCGCCATATTGCATCTGTTGCATATCTTGTATATGTTTTACAGATCAATCTAATCTGTTTTCCCCACAAATGCTTCCACTTTATCCTGATGAACCTCTGTCTTATCTTTAATCCGTATTAGTTCCTTTAAGTACCGCATCGCTTGCATCATCATTTATGCCAACTTCTTCTTCTGCTTCTTCTTCGGCTGGTTGTATCGAGTAAGCTGTGGTTACACGACTTCGGTATTATGATGCACCCTCTCTCCCTCTCTCTCTCTCTCTCTCCCTCTCTCTCTCGTATGCTTAGGTAAACAAGTTGTGCTATCTCTTTCGCCGCGTGCGTGCCTTATTGACTCGGGCTAACTGAGCCGCATTGACAATTGCGAGAGGGCCGAGCCAGAGCCGGACATGGGGACACCTTGTACACAGCCTGCTGGCTGATTCAGAAATGGAATCAGAGCTATAGCGCTGCTGCGAGCTGTGAACTATGCGAACGTTGATTTTTCATCAGCCATGGGAGACGCGGTGCATTTCTCTCGGCTCCGTCCATATGGTACAGTCAGAGTCAGAGTCAGAGTCACACAGAGTCAGCTCTTCCTGCACTATTTGTTCATTTGTCTTGCTCTGGCTGTCTTTATCTATCTTTAAACCCCGACTGTAGCTCTTCGTCAAGCTAAAGTCATGTTTACCCTGACGCTGGCCGCATATAAATCCAGCTGCGTGTTAGTCTGTCATGGCATCCACAGAGCGAGAGAGCGAGAGGGAGAGTGCCTCCCTCACTCTTTACTAGGTAAGCAAACGCAATCCCAATTCCAATGCCCGCCCCTCAGCCACGCCCATGCCCGCCCCACGTTTAAGTTTCCACTGTGTGTGTGTGTGTGTGTGTGCACTCTAACTGTTGTTGATACGGTTTCCGTTTGTCTAAAGCTCCATGCGGCACTTAAGTGAACTTTAAACACTTTTATTAATGGCATATTATGTAATATACGTGCCCGCCCCACCACCACCACACACCCACACACACACACACACACTTGCTCGTTGGCTGAAAGGGTTGGCTGTGTGTGTGGGTATCTCGGCTCGGCAAGTTTGCAACGTTACTAGCTGCAAATGGGAAAGGCACTGCGAATGTTTTAATTAAAGTGGAATTGGGTATTCTGAGTGGCAATCCCCAATCCACAATCCGCAATCTCAGCTCTGCCAACAGTCAACAGCCAGCAGCCAGCAGCCAACTGGCTTTAGCCTTAGCTCCAACTCCAGCCAGCTGTTACGCATACGCGCAGCGTCAAACTTTCGAATATATACTATATACGCACGCAGATCTAGCGGCTATGTAGGCGCTTCTGCTCCAGCGAAAGCAAAATATGGAAAATTGTTGGCAAAACTTTTCCGAATTGAATACCAAAAATAGCCAAAGAATTTCATTTGCAGCTGGCGAAAGAAAACACCAAAGAGCTTAGAGGAAAGCAGAGAAAAATCTTTGTGCAGAGTAGAGAAAGATTTCAGATGGAAACATAAGGGGATTTGACATTGGGAATCTTCATTTAATATCATTAAAATATTAATTGAATATTTTAAATAAATATTTTAAGTTAAGCAAAATATTAAATAAATTAATAAATGTTTTACTTATTTAGTTATAGTTTTTTAAACAAATATTTAACTGAAAAGAGCCCAGAGCAAGGGTCTTAAAAACAAAATAAATATTAAAAAATTAATAAAAAATATTTACTATTTTTAAAAATTAATAAAAATATTTATAAATTGTTGTCTTCATATATTTTATATAACAAAATATTTTTTATTTTTATTATATATGGTCTATAGGCAAATATATATTCTTTAAACCTAAATTAGTAAAATTTCTTGCAAGTTTATTACTAATAAAATTTTAAATTGCTTAAAATAAATATTTATTATATATAAATATTTTTATAATTTGCTTTGCTTTTCTTTGCTATAAATTAATAATTTTTATATTTTTCCCTTATTTTTGAACACGTTAAATTAATTTTTAAAATTTTATTTTATATGTAATTGTTTTATTTTTATTTTTATTATTTTTAATATTATTATTATTATTATTATTATTATTATTATTTAGAATATTTTCTACCAATTTTTTTTGTTGTATTTTATGAATTTTTAAATACGTTTAATTATTTATAATAATATTATTTTATACAGCGCCTGAGGGCCTTTGTCGCTCTGGCTTAAAACAAAAATTGTTATTTAGAATTAATTCTTGGTAACAATAAAAAAATAAATAAAAAATAAATAAAATAGAAAATAAATTATACATAATTTTATTATTATAATTTATTTTATATGTAATTGGTTTATTTAAAAAAAAAATTAGGATAATATTTTCTATTCTTTTTTTATGTATTTTTAAATACGTTTTATTAATTTTTCAAATTTTATTTGCTGTATTTTATTTTAATTATTTGGAATTAATTTTTCTATTTATTTTTGTACGTATTTAATGAATAAATTTTATTCAAAAAATTAAAGTTAATTTATTGAAATATTAGAATAATTTTTATAAATATTTATTTCATTAATATAAATTATTTTAACTCATTTCAATTCACAATTATGAAATCAATTTTCATACTTCATATCTCGCGTCTCTCTCTCTCTCTCTCTCTCTCTCTCTCTCTCTCTCTGTCTCTCTCTCTCTCTCTCTCTCTCTCTCTGTCTCTCTCACCCTCTGCCTTTCCTTCTCTTTCTTCCCATCTTATAGTTTTCCCATTTGACTACTTTTTCCTATAGCGCATTTTCTAGTCGGCTTCTCACACCTCTGGAGCCAACTCCACCTGCTTCTCCACCTCCACCGCTCCCACTCTCTATCTCAATTGCCATAATTGCCAGCTTAGTCGTCATTCTCATCAGCTTGCAACTCTACCTTTTCAGGCTTTTACCTGGATTGGGCTGGGCGCTTGGCTAAGCAAATACTTTGTTCAGTCACTCCCTCTCTCTCTCTCTCTCTCTCTCTCGCATATTACGCATACGCAACGTTTGCAGTTAATTTTCAAAATGTTTCACATGCTGGCATTTTAATGAGTTGTCTCGGCACTTTAAGGCCCATTGTGCCCCACCCACGCCCACTGCTGCAGCCGAGGGACCGCAAACAGTAGTTCGTCTGTGTGTGTGTGCTCGGGACAGGTTTCATTAAGTTTCTGAGTTGCCTTTAAGCGATTGTTTGCCCATCGATTGACGTGCAATTGTTTCAATTGCACTGCTTGCTATACGTATGTATATATCGAGTATATATATATATCGGGCTGCATGGCTTATTATGCTTTATGTGCGGCAAATATTTGTCACAGCAGCAGCTTTGCTTGAGCCTGCCTGGCTGCCTTTTGTTCTCTCCTGCTCTCCCTCTCCCTCCCTCTCTCCCTCTCTCTCTCCTTCTCTCCTTCTCTCTGTGTGTTTGCGCATCGAGTGGCAGTTGCCTCATTTGCTGCAGCAATAAATGCGACAATGCTGCAGCATATGTCTGTCTCACTCAGTTATAGAGCACAAAAGGCAACTCGCTTTGAGCCTACACAACTAAAGACTTATGACATTTGGCCATAACATCCAGCTGCAGCAACAACAAAGCCAGGCATGTCAGCAGCACATTACACATCCCGTTATATGTATGTATATACGTATATAGTGTAGTTGATTTTTGCACAGCAATTGCTGTTGTTGTAATTGTTATGAGCTCAAATTACGGTTGAAGGCGGAGCGCCGGAGACGAAGTGCAGCTAAAAAGTAATATATTTTACAACAGCAAAGGGCGAGACTGCATATTATATTTATGCCGTTATGGCACACAACAACACAACACACAGCAAGCAACAACAATTGCAATAGCTGTTGTTAAAAGCAGAAATTCGCATTAAGCCGAAAGAAAAGCAAAAGCTTGTGGAATATGTGGAAAAAGCGAGACGGGAGAAGGGAGAAACTCGAAGCTGGTGGCGTTGCAGTGTGTGCGGGCGCCGACAAGTTCAGGCCACAAGTAAACGAGCCAAGCAGCTTGTTTTAAGTAGACAACAAGACAACACACACATGTGTGTGTGTGTGTGTGTGTGTGTGTGTGTTTGAGCAACTTACATTAGTTGGCAGGCAGGAGGCGACTGCTGGCAAACATCTTCCTGTTGTTGTCCTGTCGCTTGTTTTGGCCTCGGCGTTCGAGCATGAAATCTTTTTAAAAACACACATAACATACTCCCACACACACACACACACACACACACACACACACACACACACACACTCATAGAGAGCAAATAACAACTGGCAGCATTGCCATAATTCTTGTCTACGCACAAAAGTATGCTACACTTTATGCGAGTATGAAATAAATAATTACAAACAAGTCAAGCAAGCCAAGCGACTGCATGTGTGTGTGTGTCGAGTCGAGTCGAGTCGAGTGTGTGTGTGTGTGTAGTTTCAGATATAGTCAGTTGCAGGAAACATATGTCGACGCCGGCAGTGCTAAAAGTGCATTACACTGCGGCCACACACAGACTCACCAGCTCGAGTATCCTGTTTAAGGAATATTTATTTTTTTGCTTCTGCTGCTTCTTTCTTTATTTGTTTGCGCTCAGCTATGCTTGCTATGTGGCTCGTAATGAACACATCTTCATCATGTCTTCTGGCAGCACCAGACCCCGAGCCAAGTGCAACAAATGTGCGTAGCTGCCCAAGCCCCGCTCCCAGCCCCGCTCCCAGCCTCGCTCCCAGCCTCGCCAACCCTTCGCTGCATCAATTCTGTACGCAATTCACTTCAACAAATAGATTTAATTTGTATAAACAACACGCTTCAGTTTCCTGCATTTTTGAGCAATCAAATTTGCAAGAAATCTATTAATTTGTTTATTTTTTTATATTTACCAGAAATAATTGAATTTTTTTCTATTACCTAATATTTTATATAATTTTTTTTTATATTAAAATTCTTTGAATATATTTTAATTTAATAATACAAACTTTATTTTCCTTCAGTAATTTACTGTATACACAAATTTTATTTATTTTTTTCCCCCTTTTTATATATTTGATTGGGCTCCCTTTGGATTAGCCCATCTAACCCAGTCTGCCGATTTTACTGACACCTTGGATTATTTCGTTATGAAAAGCTTTGCCCAGCCTAGTTTAAATAGAACTTTATCCAACCAATTTGAGCGTAAATAATTTGTTGACACATTTGGCTAAGTGCGAATTATGAAATTCATTTCTGACAATAAAAATTAAATTGTTTATCTAACAGCTGCGATCTAATGAAGAGCAAATATTTGACTTAAATTTAATTATGCGATTTTTTTGTTGCTAGAAATAGCGAAATTTCAATAGCAGCTGCTATAGTAAATGCTGCATTCAAATTATGCAAAATAAATAATAATTAAATTTAGAATAAATCGTTTAGAAACTGAGAAATGGGAATTAAATTATTATAAAGAAAATTTAAGTATTGTTTGGGAACTACAATAAATAATACTAAAATACTAAAATGAACCAGGCTCTTTTCAATGGATTGTGACTACTATAAATTTGAGGGGAAATATACAATTTTGGTTGGCATGCATCACATTCTTTAACTTACCATCCAGTTTTTTTTTTTTTATATGACAAAATAACCAAAATTTTTTTTTGTACCTATTATTTTTTGTTTCATGAGTGTATATTCCAATTATTATTCTAGTTTCTAAGTCTATTAACTACTAAAAAATGTTAAAGTTCCAGCTAAAATTACTTGATCAATTTATAGGTGCATTCAAGCAAGTTTTGTATGTGTGTACAATATTTTGGCCACCAGTGTGCATTAAATGGGTATTATAAGAGGGCAAGACTAGGAGACTGCAGCTAAAAGTACTTATGAAATATATTAAACAAAATAATTAAATATTTAACATAAATGAGTCTTAAATTTTAGCAATATTTTTGCAAAATAAAAAATATTTAAAATAAAATAAATAAAAAATAAAAAAAAAATATTTCAAAAATTCTTGTTTTTTCTCTGAGATCTTTCGTTTCTCGCGCATACCTAGTTAATTTTCATCAAATATATATATTTTAATATACTAAAAGTAATCAGAAATATTTTAAGCTTTGCAAAATATGTCTGTTAAATATTTTTAGTATTTTCAAACATTTTTGAGTTAGTATTCAACAGACGAAATTCAAGCTTAAGGCAAAATCAGACTGCAAAACCGAAAAATATATATATATATATATATATGCTTGAGTTCATTGCGTATTCAAATCGTATGCGGTTTTTCGTTCAGTGCATTCCATGTGCGTTTCTGATGTTATTTACATTTCTGTTTTGATTTCGTTTGCTTTATGAAGACGTCGTACGTACACTCCCGTCCAGTGCAGCAGCCTCAGGCGCAGCACAAAATTGTGTAAAAAATGCAAGGCAAAAGTTTTTCTTATTGCTGCCGGTTGTTGTATGTGTGTGTGTGTGTGTGTGTATGAGTATATGTATTGTGTGTGTGTGTGAGAGTATTTAATTTTTGTTGTTGTTTTGTTTTCTGTTTGTTTTGTTTTGGTTGCATTTCGTAGACTTTTGACTTGTGCGGGCATCTCTGTGGACCCAGGCAAATGAACCAGCAGGACGACAACCTCAAAAGTCAAATCATTCTCAGCTCTCCCACTCCTTCTCTCTCTCTCTCTCTCTCTCTCTCTCTCTCTCTTCTTGCTGCCTTCTTCGGTCTCCCTCTGAGAAGTGCCAGTGAGCTGTGTGCACTTGCATTTATGAATGTTTAAGCACTCGCAATTCTGAAAGCAACAGCAGCACAATTGAAAAATTCATAAAGCCACCAGAGAAATGCATAAATGAGTGAGTGGAGAAGAGAGACAGGGAGAGAGAGTGATGGGTGTGTGTGTGTGGGTGTTAAAATCCTAATAATGGCTAATTATTGCAGGTCGTTTGTAAAGTCAAGCAAGCCGAGACGTTGCTCACTATTTTATTAGACTAAATGAGATTTTGGCAGTTGTTGGGGTTTGCTTGAGGAAATATATTTTATAGAGGCAATATTCTTATAGAGAGATGATTAGCTGAGAGTAAAACGAATAGGAATTTGCTTACATTAAGCACACTTTGGCATATTATAATGTTTCTGGTTTATTAGCTATGGATGGACGAACGTGAATGATTCGAATATCAACTCTGTGCAGGCTGCAGGGTATCATCTAGTCAGGCACTTCCAATTGCAGCACTTAAAATTGTTAAATTTATTATTATTTAATTTATTATTTTATTTTTAATATATTACTATTTTTTTTAATTATTATTTATTTATTTTTATTATTATTTATTTTATTTTTAATTTATTTTTATTTTTATTTCTATTTTATTTTAGGACATATTTTATTTGTATTTTTATTATTATTAATTTATTATTAATATAATTTATTTTTATGTTGTTTTTATTTTAATTTTATTTAATATTATTGTTATATGAACTTAAGTTTTAATTTTATTTTTATTTATTAATATAATTTATTTTTATGTTATTTTTATTTTAATTATATTTTATATTATTTTTATATGGACTTTAGTTTTAATTTTATTTTTGTTTTACTTTCAATTAATTATTTGTATTTTTTAAAATTAATATTGTTTTATTCTTTTTGTGTTTTTTTTTAAATTTTATTTTTAGACTTATTTTATTTGTATTTTTATTATTATTTATTTATTATTAATATTATTTATTTTTATTTTTATTTTATTTAATCTTCTATTTATTTGAACTTTATTTTAATTTTATTTTTAATTTATTTTTATTTTTATTTCATTTCTAGACTTATTTTATATGTATTTTTTTTAATATTAATTTATTATTAGTATTAATTATTTTTTACTTATGTTAATTTTAATTTTATTTAATTTTATTTTTATTAGAACCTTATTTTAATTTTATTTTTAATTTTTATTTATTACTTTAGCATTTTACCTTTATTTTTAATTCATTAAAAATACAATAAAAATTTCTCAAATATCCTTGCTCAAAATCCTGCAACCTTCAACTCTCCGCAAACTCATTTTAGTAAACAGCTTTAAAGACCTATTTTCATGTACCACAAACACACACACACACACACACACACACACACACACAAATGCATATAATTAAACCGATGTGAGAGTTAATCGAGCGTCTAGAGTTAATTGCTAATTTAAAGTTTATCAATCAATTTAAAGCACGCTTGTTAGAGCCTCGCAAATAAACGGCAATTTATATGTCCATCAGAGCTTGAAGCGAGGATTTTGTGTAAAATTGATTGTTAAATTGTAAAAATTGTGAAAATAGAAAAGCTTTTGGCCTGCAGCCGCCGTTCGTCGTATCAAAACAGATTTCTGCTTGCATTTCAGTATTACAGCGAAAAAAAGAGAAGATGAAGAGGAAGAGGGAGAAAAAAAGTCTTGACATAACAGAAAACTTTATTTTCATCTCTTAAATGCAGCGAAAATTTATGTGTGTGTGTGTTTTTTTTTTGTAATCGGGGAATATTTTAATTTGGCGAAAAACAACTTAAATAAAGCAAACGAAAACTTTATTAAAATGCATATGAGGTTTACATAAGCCCAGCTGGCAGTGAGCCCGGGTAGTAGTGGACCTGGAGGCGTGGCACCTGTGGCTGTGGCCAGCAAACGTTCATAATTATTTGCTTGGCATAAAAAAACAGCATATGCAAATCGCTGAGCGGTGATAGTCCAGAGTCCAGAGCCAAAGTCGAAATGTAATTCGCAGCTTCACATTTGCTTTGACTCCCCTCGGCGCTTTCGCTCTCCCTCGCTCTCTCTCTCTGTGCTACATAAACTCTATCTTCATTTAAATATATTTATTTTTTTTGCGCTGAAAATGATGTGAAGAGGAAAAACATTTAAACTGAGATTACGCAAATGAGCTTGCGGGCATTAAATATTATTTTATTATTTTAAATATTTGAGTCTCACCAGCTGAGCTACCTCTTACCATACGCTTTAGCGGACTCCATTGCTGAACGAGTTTCTATTGGTTCATTGCAATCAAAGCGAGGCTGTTCGAGTAGCTGGAGCCTAAGTAGCCATCTCGCTCTCGCCCAGCAATGCGCTGCGCTACGATCAGCAGCAGCTATGCTTGTCCCTCTCACACTCTCGGAGTTAGCTTAGGCGCATGCAACTCTAGGCAAGCTCTCAGTCAGTGCCAGTGCAACAGTTGCAGCCAATCGAGAGAGAGTTAAATAGGATTAGGAAATTAAATGCTGAATATCATGATAAATTATTATAGAAAGACGATAAATATATAAAAATTAATTATTTTAATTATTTATATACTTTCGTTTAATAAAAATGTGTATTGTATAGTATATATATATATATATATATATATATATATATATATATATATATATATATATATATATATATATATATATATATATATATATATATATATATATATATATATATATATATATATATATATATATATATATATATATATATATATATATATATATATATATATATATATATATATATATATATATATATATATATATTATTGATCAAGTACTATATGGCCATCTATCTGTATCTCTTCATTTCTCTCTCACTCTTCACCCATCCATCACTCCCTGCTCGTATGCAGGACCTAATTTAATCACCTGTAAGAGCTTGATGTAGTCATAAAATTGAAATCCCTCATTGCGAGCAGTTAACAAATCGAGTCAATCATAGCTGTAATCATACAAAAACGCCTACATTCCATATATAGAGTAGATAAAACTCGCAAAAAATGCTGAATGTAAATGCTCGCAGTTAGGCAGACAAATGCTGGCATTTATATTGCAGTTTTTGCTATTCCATTTTTTTGTTTTAAACAATTCACTTCATTTTAATATTTCTTTTGTTTTATTTCGCTTTTTTCTTTTTGATGGCCGGCAACAATCGCAATGTTAATTACAATAACAGAGAGCAGAAAAAACTTGCAGGAAAAATAAAAATTCGAGCGGAATGTAAAAAATTTGTTGCGGGCTGCAATTGAATATGCACCACCACCACCACCACCCGTGGTGCAGGGTATATTGAGCTGTTTGTTTTATGCGGCAGAGTGAAAAATCTCAACACAATATCAAATGCATACACTGCGCGTTTAGTTTGCTCACGTTTTTTTTTTTTTTTGGAGCGAACATTGAAGAGTTGCTAAAAAAAAAGGATAAATAAATATATAGAAATATATATAAGCTCTGATATGTATATATACACAGCACACACTGTACAGATTTGCGCAAACAACATACATGAGGGTAGGCGTTGGGCGTGGCGTGGCGTACTGATGGGTTTAAAAAACTGCAAGCAGACAAATTAAAACTAAGCGCTCCATGTACAAACAGCTCACCCAAGGGGCGGCCCAGAGGGTGGGTGGTGCACTCGACCCAATGGCAGCCACTCGACCATTTGCTCCATTTAGTTGTAAACACACACACACACACACACAGATAGACACTCACAGACAATGCTGCTCAAACTGTAGCGGCAACCACAGCAGCTCAGCCAGCGAAGCTGCCAACAATTTTCCCATTTGATTTCCCAAAACAATTTGAATTCGTTACGCAACAAAAAAAGAGGAAAATCGATTTATTCGCATTTTTAACAAATTATTTTTTTTCCCACATTTTGCTGTTATGCAACACTGGCATTTAGGTGAAGTTAAGTGTTAATCAGCTTTTGAGAGAGTTTTTATAAG
Source organism: Drosophila mercatorum (assembly GCA_961210405.1). Classification (NCBI taxonomy): domain Eukaryota; kingdom Metazoa; phylum Arthropoda; class Insecta; order Diptera; family Drosophilidae; genus Drosophila; species Drosophila mercatorum. The sequence goes on from CAUIUS010000009.1 coordinate 197,067, forward strand.
AGAAAACTTTTTATATCTTTATTATATGTTTATATATATTTATTATTACCAAAATTTTGGGTTCTAGTGTTGCAAAATGATGAGTGAAACTTATATGAGTTTTTCTCTTTTCCGAATAATGATTTTTAAGCAGTATTTCTCAAAACTAGTTGTTATTTATATGAAAATTATGTTTTTACGCCAGTATATGAAACGTTTTCCAACACTGTAATGTTAATGATTACATATGCGTTAATAAATACTTGTATATGTTTCACACAACACTAGCAGAGACTAGTTCAATCTCATCTTTGTCAGCTTCAACTCATATAACTGTCTTTAGATCGTTTTCCAACACTAACACATTTGTTTTCTACTCATTCATGCATATATTCATAATGTGCTATGGAACAGAGGCGCTCAAATGAATCTATTTTCACTTCTGCTCTCTTAGAACTGTCTTTGGATCGTTTTCCAACACTAAAAAACTTATTTTCTATTACTGCTCACATATATTCATAGTCTCATATAGACTAGTCCAGCTCAAATATATCTTATCCCACTTCCGCTCTCTACTGCCTTCTATTTGATCGCTTTTCAACACTGTCCAGCTCTAATTTATACTCCACTCTCTTCTGCCTGCCATTTGGTCGCTTTCCAACACTGCCCAGCTATAATTTATACTCCACTCTCTTCTGCCTGCCATTTGATCGCTTTCCAACACTGCCCAGCTACATTTTATACCCCATTACATATGCTTATATAAATTATTAAGGCATAACAGCGTCTAACAGCTTCCTCTTATTCCCACAACAGTTTGCTCATCCCTTTTCCAACACTGGCTCACCTAACGAGCACTTCAAATGCTGCAGCTATTACAATTTTATATAATCAACTACAATCGCAGTGGAAACCGCCACCCACCCACCCACACACACACACCCACACACCCACACACACACACACATACAGCGTGAGAGGGTAACCTCTATAAATAGTAGCTTGTGAAATGTTAATGCAATTGAGTCGATATCCATTTGTGGAACACATCGAGGCACAAATTTATTTCTCGTATTTCAGCACAATTTCTAGCTTCTCACTCTGTGTGTCTATGAGTGTGTGTGTGTGTGTGTGTATTGGTGTGTGTGTGCATTATTCAGTTGCTGGCTGTGGAGAGATTTACAATTTTTGAACAATTCTCAACTAAAATTTGAACAATATTTTTGCGCATTGATTGGCGCCGCTCGCGACTGTTGCTCCGCTAATAAAATAAATCAAAGCTCTCCCTCTCTAACACTCTCTCTCTTTATATACATATTTCTATGTGGATTTTGGCTGCTGTGGGTTATCTTTAATTAAATGTTGCGCTGCAAATATGCAGAAGGAAATTGCATTCTCTCTCTCAGTGTGCGTAAACCTTGGCTCAACATATGTTTTATACTCTTTCTCTCTCTCTCTCTCGTATTTACAGCTTGCTTGCTGTGCGGTATGGGGCGGGCGGACGAGTCGCTGGACACACGCGAAGGCGTCGATCTGGTGCTCAAGTGCCGTTTCACCGAGCATTATGATTCGACTGACTTCACCTTCTACTGGGCGCGCTGGACCTGCTGCCCCACATTGTTCGAGAACGTGGCCATTGGCGATGTGCAGCTCAACTCCAATTATCGGTAAGTTCAGTGCGTATGTGTGTGTGTGTGTGTGTGTGTGTGTCCTGTGTGCAATGGTCTGATAAATCACAGTCAGGCTCATAAATTCAACACTGATGGCCTGTCAATAAGCAGGCGAAAAGTTAAAGGCCGTCTCACTCTGTCTCACTCTCCCTCTCTCTCTCTCTCTCTCTGGCTGGTGATTGCACATTTATTTAATTGCCTGCCTGACATCGAGACTCAACTGAACTCAACTCAACTCCCCTTTCCCTTTATTGATAAAAGATGAAAGATGCGAAAGTTTCGCGATGCGTTCAGCTGTTAAATTTATTAAAATTGCCAATGACTGTAAGGACAACGCCATCAATGCCATCATCTCTCTGCTTCTGTGTGTGTGTGTGTGTGTGTACATCATTAAATGTTCATCTGGCAGGCGATAATTCATTGCCCTCCAGCCACGCCTACAACAATATCAGTGTAAACAAGGCTACGGCTCCGACTCTGGCTCCCTTCGCTAGATGCCTAGATTGGGATAAGGATAAACGCGTCGACCATCAGCCGCAGCTGTGCACGGGCCGAATTATTATTATGGCATCTTTGTTAAAAAACAATGGGAAAAATACGCAAAATAAATTGTTTCTACAAAATTGACCAGCACAAAAAACAACAGCGAACAGAAACTCGATTAGGTTAAGCAAAACATGCGCACAATTTGAATAATGACTGCACCGTAATGGAAACAAAACTTGCAATCCGAGTGTGGGGCAACAGCAGAGACAGAGAGAAAGAGAGAGAGAGAGAGAGAGAGAGGGGGAGAGAGAGAGAGAGAATGTGAGAGCTAAAAAATAGAATAATATGCAGGGAAAATATTGAAAATGGTTGGAGAATATATAAAAATTCGATATGAAATTTATATAAATTTGCAAATCAATAATATTTTATTTTGAATATATAATAACGAAGATATAAATAAATATATATATATATATATATATATATATATATATATATATATATATATATATATATATATATAAGAAACTAAGATATACAAATTAATATTTAATTTAATTTTAATAATTTACTTAATTAAAAAATTAAAATATAAAAATTTAAAATAAAATTTAATAAGAGAATTTAATATTAAATTTAATTAATTAAAGAAATATACTTATTTAAAAAATTAATTTTACATTTATAAATTTATATTTTATATAATTTAATAAAAAAAATAATATAAATAAAATTATATAATTTAAAAAGAAAATAATAAATATTAAAAAATTAAAAAAAACATTAAACGAGCTATTAAAAATATATAAATTATATATGTAAAAAATATTCATATATGAAATATATTAAAATATATAAAATATATATAAAAATGAAAAGAAATATGTACTAAAATAAATTAATAAAATAAAAAATATGTAATTAATAAATTTTTAAATTAATAAATTTTAATAAATAATTTTTAAAGCTGCTTAAATATTTTTATGAATGAATGTCAATAAAAATAATATTAAATATTTAATAATATTTGATAATATTAAATATTTATTATTAATAATTGATATATCGTAAAATTGTTGTATATAATATATATATATATATTACATTTTTATATATTATTAAAAATTCTTTAGTATTAAATAATATGATATATGAAACTTTATTTTTACTGAGCACTAAAATTTGTATAAAATATGTTTCTTTTAATTTTGTTTTTATTATTACAATACATATTTAATTTATTGTCATAACTCAAATTGACAACAAAATAATTTAAGTATATATTTATCCATATAATATGCCGTCAATAAATATCATTTTAAGCACAAATCTAGCGGTTTGTGCCACAGTTCATAATTGGCAACACATTGCGTATACGCAACTTGATTAAAGCGCCGACAGCGCGTCAAGCACTGAAGGCCCTTTGAACGGCTGTTGGGAAAATGTGGTGAAATTTCCTTATTGCTGTTGTTATTGCTGCTGCTGCTGTTGTTGCTGTTGCCCCTGTCCCGGCTGCTGCCCCGGCTGCCCATTTATTTATTAATCATAATAATCATTTTGCAGCGCATTTTAAGCGTGAAAAAACATTCAATGCGGCGTATGCCGCAAATCGCTTGGAAAATGTTCAACAGTCCACGCCCACACGAAGAGACAATCACGCACCAAAGACACGCTCATTGGCCAGATACATTATATATACACACAGACATTTATAATATATGGAACATGCAAAGAGAGACACAGAGAGAGAGACAGAGAGAGAGAGAGAGGCAGCAAACAGATCGCAAACAAAGGAAAATTATTGTAAAATTTTGCTAATCGCGCGTTAAACAATTTGCTTGATTTATGCGAGCCCAAAGATTGGGCCGGGCTAATGGCCTTGCCACAAAACACAATAATAGCGACAGCAACAACAACAACAACAACAACTACAACAAATGCCATTAAGGCCAACAACAAGTTGTGCGTGTGCGAGGGGCATAGAACAAGGGATACCCAGTAAAGAGGCAGATTTTATATGTGAATAACTATATATATATAATATATAGTAAATACTATTAATAATTGAATATATTTAAATTATTTTTTGCTTCAATTATTTATATACAATTTTATAAATTAAATTAATGAACCAAAATTTAGTTTGAGTTTGGGCTTAGACAAGGAATACTCTTGGCTAATGTTGCTTTGCTTTTAGAGCATATATAGTATAGAGTATTCATATTAAATACATACATATCTTAGTCTATCTGAAAGCCTAAGAAAGGTAGCGTATTAGACTATAAGATACCCTAGAGAAAGATAATAAGTTTGCTGCTTGGAAATTATGAATTGAGAGCAGCTTTCAAGGCAGTTACCTCTGAGAAGCCTCAAGAGAGGCTTGTGAGACATATGAGAGTGTGGAGCGGCTTAGTACATAGGACATGCAAGAGCAGCTTGAAACTATTGTGGGAGCCAAACTATCTCATAGGATAATAATAGGTCCTACTACAGAAATCTTAGTTATTATATCAATAAAAAAAATACTAAAATATTAAATATTTCAGTTTACTATGGAAAATAAACTTTTACAAAAATATATGAAAAAAACAAAAAATATAAATAATAATCATTTAGTATTAAAGTATATATTATTTAGTATTTTATATGAAAAATACTAGTATACTAAAATCATTTTAGTATTTATAGTATATATATATATATATATATATATATATATATATATATATATATATATATATATATATATATATATATATATATATATATATATATATATATATATATATATATATATATAGTATTTTATATGAAACATACTAAAATACTAAAAATATAATTACAAATTATTTATTTATTATTTATTCATATGTCTAGAATACTAAAAATATAAATAGAAATCATTTTAGTATTTACACATATATTTAGTATTTTATATAAAAAATACTAAAAATACAAAAAATAATAATTATGAATCATTTAGTATTTATATGTATACATATATTTAATAATATAAATATAAATCATTTTAGTATTTATATTCATAGTTTTAGTATTTTTCATATAATTTTTGTAAAAATTTCTCATAATAATAAATTTAATTTCAAAAATAAACTTTAAATATATGAAAGATACTAAGCAAATTAATGTTCCCAAAATTTGTGTCTAAGTTCCATTTGTGAGTCGACTTTTGCCGGCTCTCAAGTACAGGGTATCTAGCATAGCGCATACTACACTTTCAGCAACATTTTATTTATAGTTTGGTATTTATTTTAGGCCCTTGCTCAATGTTAGTCAGACATGAGCCAAACGCATTGAATTGATGTGCAAGTCGTTTACGATGAGTCTTAAATCAAAAGCAACTAATACTATATAAGACTTAGTTTTATAGCACTTCATAGTGTGTGTGTGTGTGTGTGTGTGAGGCAGCTGCAAAGCAATTAGGTTAAAAGAAAATTTCATTTGACAGCTCGCTTTCAAATGCAAAAATTGTTGTCTAATGATTGCGCAATTCCCATTTGGCAGCCAGCGCTGAGCAGCATTCAATCAACGCCGACTCGTTAAATGCTAGTGGATCGACCTTGTTGTTGCTGATGATGGATGCCAGCTGTTGGCTCCACAAGTTGACCCACAGCCCAAAGAGAAAAAGAAGGTATAAAAAGGCAGCTTCAATTGCTGCTCCTGCCGTCACTCCTGCCGTCACTCCTGCTGCTGCTGCCGCTGCCGCTCCACTTGTTTTCGGTGTCCATTTGCACTTTGAGCTCTTCAAAAATTTTGTCATCTAGATGACATGAAATTTGCTTTAACTACGCATTCCCATTCACATAGAGAGGAGCATTGTGTGTGTGTGTGCTCCACCTCTTCAGCTGTCAGATTCCATTCAAGCTCCTCCTCCTGCTCCTGCTGCTGTCTGTTTCTTTTTCATTTTTCAGCCATGATATTGGAATTTTGTGTTCGAGTGCCGCCAACATTTCGGAAACAATAAAAAAAAAAAACTTTTCTTTTATACAATTTTTTTTTTGCCTTCATTTTTGATTCTTCTTCTTGACGCAGATAAAAAATTTCATTGAGCCTTTTCAATTGTGTTAAGCGCAAAATTTAATATGAATTTCGTGTTGCGCTCTCTCGTAACATATCGATTTTTAATTTTTAGTTATTTTTTTGCCTTTTTCGGCCACCAGGGGGCGCCACTTGCCTTTGTTGTGGTTGTGGCCCGTGAAAAATGCAAGAGTTTTGGGCATTTGGCCAAGATATTGGTCTGATATGAGGCGGATTAGGCTAGAGCATGGCCCAAGGTCTTGAGTTCTTTTTAGATTTCTGCTAGCAGCTTAGACTAAGCACATTTAGCATGAGCTAAGAATGATTTGTCGTAGAAGAAAGGCTTATACAGATTGTGGTATTGGGTTGGATTTTGTCGTTAAAGTTGCCAGAGCTGGCAGGTGCAGTTGGTGGGTTGTGCTTGAGCAGGCTGTCCGGGCATAGCAGTAAGATATATGGTATATATGGTACATACATATATGCTATATGATACACCAAAGTCTAGCAAATGCTTATCTTAACAGATGAGCTTTATATACGTGCTTAACATTTACTTAACATAACAACACTTACTCATGTTAACATGATAGCTTGACTGAGAGACTTAACAGATAAACTTAACATAAGAGCTAAAGGGCTCCTGACAGTTACTTGACAGAAGAGCTGGCTGTAAAAGCTTAACATAGAAGCATAACATTATAATGTTGACATAAAGTTAATACAATGTTAACACAATGCTAAAAAAATGTTAACATAATGGTAACATAGTGTCAACGCAATGGTAACATAATGTTAACACAATGTTAACATACTGTTAACACAATGATAACAAATTGTTAACACAATGCTAACACAATGCTAACACAATGTTAACATAATGTTAACATAATGGTAACATATTGCTAACATACCGTTCACATAACGTTAACAGAATGATAACATAGGTAACATAGTGTAAACTCAATGGTAACATAATGTTAACATAATGTTAACACAATGTTAACACAATGTTAACACAATGCTAACACAATGCGAACATATTGTTAACATAATGGTAACATAGTGTGAACGCAATGGTAACATAATGTTAACATACTGTGAACATAATGTTTACATACTGTTAACATAATGTTAACATAATGTTAACATAATGGTAACATATTGCTAACATAGCGTTCACATAACGTTAACAGAATGATAACATAGGTAACATAGTGTAAACTCAATGGTAACATAATGTTAACATAATGTTAACATAATGTTAACACAATGTTAACACAATGTTAACACAATGCTAACACAATGCGAACATATTGTTAACATAATGGTAACATAGTGTGAACGCAATGGTAACAAAATGTTAACATACTGTTAACATAATGTTAAAATAATATTAACATTATGTTAACATAATGTTAAGCTATTAACATCAATCTCTATCAATTATTAACATAAAATCTCAATTCATATCTAATATATATATTTTTTATAGCACTCCAATCAATCAATCTTGACAAAGGTTCAGCTCTTGTCTTGTTTTCAATAACTGAAATACTTAAATAATAAAAGAGATTTTCCCCCCTCAAATTCATGAATTTATTTTGATATAAAAAGCTTAGCTAAAGTTCCGTTTCAGCTGCTTTTAAGCCTTGGCTTTGGCTTAAATTTGAATTTGAATTCAGTTTTCAAAATCTAGATTAAAATTCTGTATGCGAATCAGTTCATCTTTAATCCATTTTAGAGTTTGCTATATATGAAACATTTTTTGCAACTCAAATTCGCTTTTCATATTTCTTTCTTTCGGTTTTGGCAAATCGAATGAAATTTGTTGTTGCTGCTTCGGCTGCTGGTGAATGCCAGGCCAAGCTGACACATTTCCCATTTTGTGATGGATGTGCGCAATAATTTTTGCTATTTATGCAAAAGTCGACTGTTATCAATAGCCCCAAAAAACTCTCGGCCCTGCCTCGATTCCTCTCTATATATATATATGCATCTTTTATGCGAATGCGGGTCAACATTTAACCTTTACCTTGTGCGCGCACACACAGAGCCAGAAGAGATACAAATGCATAGATCAAAATATGTGGCAACACGTGTTGGTTCCGATTCGTTTGACTTGTATGAGCACACAGATACACACACACACATACACATAGACACACATACACATAGACACACACATGTCGCGTCGTGGGCGTAACATCTATCAGCGCACATGAGCATATATATTTTATGTATGGATACACTGTGCGAAAATCTGGAGATTGAGACTTAAAATATTTTGTAAAAGTTTTATTTAAATTTAGAAAAAATTAAAAAATTAAATTTATAAAATTACTTTTGATTAAAACTTAACTAAAATTAATTTGGCTTCTAAAAGGCTTAAAGCAATTAGTTAAATTAAAATAATATTTATAATAAAATAATACAAAATAGTACAATAAATTAGTATTTCATTTATATAAATTTATATTTATTTTCATATTTTTTTTATGATTAAATTCATAATATAATAAACATTTAAAATTTTTTTAAAAAATTTATTTGAGCTTGATAGATGCTTGACTTCATTTTTGTTTAATTTGAAAATTAATTTCATATGTTTTAAAAAGTTTTAAATTTTTTAAAAATTTTTTATTTAAGCTAGAAAAATTTTAAAAATTTCTTTTCTACAAATTTCTTTTCTAGAAATATTTTATTTCAATTGTATATCTAGAGGAAGACTTGATATGAGTATGTAAACTTGATCAGTACTGGGTAAAAAACTAATAAAAATTTGTTAAAAATTTTTTAGCTTAAGAAAAATTTAAAAAAAATTATAAAATACTTTAAAACATATCAAATTAATGAATTTAAAATTCGACAAAAGTCAAGGCTTGCATACAAGCAACTTAAGCTGGAAGGAAAACTTGTGAAAGGAAAGCTCTCAGCGAATCTAAGCATTTAAGTGCTGCCTATATATATGTATATTGTTGCTTAGATTTCCTGTCAGTCTTTTCGCTCAGTGTATATCTACATATTTTGTTGTATACCTCGACATGGTTATGGCAACACTTATGCAAATTGAAATGCAAATAAGCCTGGCAGGCAACTGCCTGTCTCCCCGTCTGCTTTGTAGGCGTGCTTTGGATACAACTCAGCCACGCCCCTAGCGCCTCGCTCTTTCTCTGATTGTTCTCTATGCCGGTCTACCACAAAAGAGTCAGCCGTTATGCGAATTTTGGATTCTTTGTTGATTCTCACGCTTTATTGAATTCATTTAAAAAGCAATTTTTCATTCAGTAACAACAAGAGCAGCTGACATAATGCCGACTCCGGAGAAATATGCGCGCCCCTTTTCATTTTGCTTTAGCTCCTTGAAAAAACGTTTATGTGTGTGTGTGTGTGTGGTTGACTCCTGCTAACATTCCAATTAGCCTTTTGTCTGGTGTCAATGCAGCACAAATAAAAAAACAAAAGCCGAAGGGAGTCAGCTGGGCAGGGCATAAAATCAACAGAGTAAAGCAAAAGGCAACAATCGAGTGAAAGCTGAGCTGCAGTCCTTGACTCTCCCTCCCTCTCTCTCTCTCTCTCTCTCTCTCTCTGTTATATAAAATGCCCTGGAAAACTGTTTGCCTGCTGCTTGGCCCTTTGTTCGAGGCCTACCAAAAAGACAATTAAACTCTTGTTAATGGCCGAGCACCAATAAAAAGGAGAAAGAATAACGAGACTCTGCTCTAATGGGGAGTGATTGACTAGCAAATACTGTAGAGACTGTAGCGAGGCTTTGCTTGCCTCTACTAATAAGCTTGGGCTAGATGCACAGATGAGATGGGAAATGCCTGTTCTCAGGCTGTTGAGCAGCCGATGGGTTCAGACTTTAGCTCATAAAACTGAACAATAGCCAAATTGAACGCATTCAGAGCTGTTCAACATAAAGTGCTTTGATGACTAGCTATATATATATATATATAAAGTTATATCTCTGCATATACTTTCAAGTTGCAGCTTGAGTGATGACCCACAAACTACATCATAAATCACTCGAGTGGCTCACATATTAAATATTTGAGAGAAAACATGGAAATAAATACCTTCAAGCTGCTTACGTCTTTTGTGTACTTAAATATATATTTATACATTTAAATATATATATATATATATATATATATATTTTTATCTGCAGTGATCAAATTGAGAGTTTCCAAAGCAGCTTACAAGCTTGCATAACATTTCCACATAGTTTTCACAAAATTATGCAATTTATTCGAGCAAAAAACAAACAAAATTTGTCCCGCTTTAGCCACAATGAAATGGGTTTTGCTTCTTGAGTCGGCAAATTGCATAAGAGAAATATTTATTTTATTCAATTAAGAAGAGCATTTAGCAAATTTATTTTAAATTGATTTTTTAATATTTTTCAAAATAATTGTGAAGGAGCAAAATGCACGAACAGGACTAAGTTGAGATATAAATAATATAATATATATAAATTAACGAAAATGCAACTACTTAGAGTTGCCTTTACTCATATTTTACATACATATTTATATTTATATTTATATCTGATTGAAGGTATTTTAATATAAATATTATTTAGGAATAAAGAAAGTATTTCTGAGATTGCCTCAGTCGTGTTTGTGTCTAGCTGCTGGCTGTGACTTGAGAGGTCCTTAAAGGCACAGTGTTGCCAACTTATCTACTTTCCCATCAGATCATGCGGGAACTTTTACGACCTGGCGGCTGGCATGAGAATTCTAGCCATTTCGAGTTCTTAAGCAAAGATTTGCATGACAAGTATATAGGAAAAGCTATGGCTGGCTAATCAAATTGATGATTTCATTCCGAGATTCCCCAAAAATACTAAATCTGGCTATTTCTGGCCTTTTTCATAAACTGATTTGATTCGCTGAAGGCCTCAAGAGTTGGCACAGAATACGAAAATGAATCGAAAAATATCTTTATATCAGCAGACAGATACGAACATGGATAAGAATATATTTCAAATAGAGCTTAAGGAATATTTTCTATTATGCGCTTCAAATTCTCAATGGGAGCGAGATTGCAGTGACTGCAGCATCAGCAACTGCATCTCTCCGGAAGATACAGACTCAGATGGAGAACAGTTGAGAACAGCACGAATACCTCGACTTTCGCTTGGAGTTGACATTGCTCTTGACCAGATTGATGATGTATGTGTGTTATCTATGTATATATGTGTGTGTCTATATGTGTATGTGTTTTCTATATGTGCATAAGCATGTGTGGCTGTTGCTGCTCTAGCTGATCCTCCCTGTACAGCTCCCTTTGGCTGTTCCCTTTGGCTGTTCCCTTTGGCTGTTCCCTTTGGCTGTTCCCTTTGGCTGTTCCCTTTGGCTGTTCCCTTTACCGTTCCCTTTGGCTGTTCCCTTTGGCTGTTCCCTTTGGCTGTTCCCTTTGGCTGTTCCCTTTACCGTTCCCTTTGGCTGTTCCCTTTGGCTGTTCCCTTTGGCTGTTCCCTTTGGCTGTTCCCTTTGGCTGTTCCCTCTGGCTGTTCCCTTTGGCTGTTCCCTTTACCGTTCCCTTTGGCTGTTCCCTTTGGCTGTTCCCTTTGGCTGTTCCCTTTGGCTGTTCCCTTTACCGTTCCCTTTGGCTGTTCCCTTTACCGTTCCCTTTGGCTGTTCCCTTTGGCTGTTCCCTTTGGCTGTTCCCTTTGGCTGTTCCCTTTGGCTGTTCCCTTTGGCTGTTCCCTTTGGCTGTTCCCTTTACCGTTCCCTTTGGCTGTTCCCTTTGGCTGTTCCCTTTGGCTGTTCCCTTTGGCTGTTCCCTTTACCGTTCCCTTTGGCTGTTCCCTTTACCGTTCCCTTTGGCTGTTCCCTTTGGCTGTTCCCTTTGGCTGTTCCCTTTGGCTGTTCCCTTTGGCTGTTCCCTTTGGCTGTTCCCTTTGGCTGTTCCCTTTGGCTGTTCCCTTTGGCTGTTCCCTTTGGCTGTTCCCTTTACCGTTCCCTTTCAGCCACTAAGCTTAATTTAAAGTTGGCTTAAGCCAACAAGCGCAGCCAGCAGAACGCAACACACGCGCTTCGGCCACAGCAAGTGACCTTCTATGCAAATACGCAGCAATAACAAGTGCCGGCCTACCTCATGTGGAGTTCATAAAGTTTCACGAACAACCGCAAAAGGCAACAACGACGACGACGACGACGACGACGACGACGACGGAAGTTGTCCGCTGTGCGAAGTGCGACTTGTCAACGTGTACTTCCGGCCGCCATCCTTTGCCGCAACACAGACGCAGCCGCCAGGACGGCAACAGGAAGCAGTTGGCTCCGCTCCACCTCAACCACCAGCCGCAGTCCCCACTCCCCCTCCTCCCCGCTCTCTGCTCCACTTTATGAATTATTCAGTTGTATTTTTGCAACTGCACTTTATGCCTGGGCACACGCCTCGCTCATGCATTATGAGCCACATGCGCTTCGCAGCGAATCCAAATACGAACCAGCTCAGTCGGCGCCGAACTCTGTTTTCCTATTAATTTAGACTGCATATTAGAGTATTTTTATGAGGATTTGTTAATATTTGCTTAAGGCTTGATGGGGAGAAAGGGAAGGAGAAGGAAGCAAATTGGAAGTGTAGAAGAAATGGAGAAGCTTTAAGACTTGTAAATAATATTTGAGACTAAAGTCAAAGCTTATGGTAAAGAAGAAATATACAAATTTGCCAAGAAATATGTGTATATATTTATATAAAATCTATATATATATATATATATAAGTGATCTTCTTCACACATCATACTCTCATGCGAGCTCTGGAAAACCAATGAGAAGTGTCAAAGTATCTGAAACATATTCATTTGGTTGCTTTGACTACAATGTTGAGGACTTGCTTCAAGTTAGCTAAGGGAAACTCTTGGGTAATTGACGATCAAGTAGAGAAAGACTTAGAGACATTACTGCCTATTCTCCAGTTATACTCTTAGGCAGATCATGGCAATGGCAATGGGGATAAGTTGCTTATAGAACTATAGCTGCTCAGTTGATTCGAATTAAAGTTTTTTTCTTCTTTTTATTACTCAAGTGTCGAACCTGCAGAATCCACAATTTAGTACCTTAACAACACATGTATATGTATATATATATATATATATATATATAGGGCCAAACCTCAGTCTCATTATGGGAAAGTCAAAGTCGATGGTTAACTGCAAAGCCTTTGCCGTTTAAGTCTGGCAGGGTTTAGACCTCTTGCTCTAGGCTCTTGCAGTGTGCGTGCAGTCTAACCGAGTAGCTTCTAGTGTGTCTACCAATCTGCAGCTCTACTGCTTGAGGTCTCTATGGAGTGTTGAGCAGCGTATATACCAGGCAGAGTTGGTTAGCTGTCGTAGCACTCGGCTCTGCAATGCCTGTTGCCATAGAGCCATATCGATAGGAGAGAATCTGAAGTAGAAGTCATAGTTCTTCGACTGAATTCACTGCATTCCCATTAGGAATTCATATTAGGAATGTAAACAGGAATTTATATGAAATAATTGTCTAAAAGTTGTCTAAATATATGTTGCTATATTGTTTATATGTTTCAAGTAAAATATAATTATTAATTGTTCAATGAATGTTGTTCTTCTTTTTGTGTTTGGCAGTATTCGCTGTCAAGAATCAGGTAAACGCAGAGCAAGAAGAAGACGCATAAAGGAATTCGCATGCAACAGCTTACTAACATGACTTGTGCCATGTTCATTGTCTTCTACGGAAGACTCTCCTGGCACAGGTCTCCACAGCCCTCCAATGTTTCCTCGTTCGGAGCGTCGACTCCACTGCCCGGTGCTTGGGCCGTTTGTCCAGCTATCGGCTCCATGAGTGCCTCTCACAGCTACTACTTTCTTCTACTTTACTATACCCTATAATTTGTTCCCTATAACTGACTTCAAAATAATATATATAAATATAATTGCCATATATTCTACTGCTCAACTCTAACCAACTGCTCTACGCTCTAACAATGCTCACACAAAAACAAGTAAGAGTGCTCTAGTCGGGACTACTCGACTAAGAGATCCCCTGAACCCTGCGAAGAGCTGCAATTCCTTAGATCCGCTAACATTCTCCGTTACTTTTATATGTACATATGTAGCAAGCAATACACACACACACACACACACAGACGCACGCACAAGACTCATTATGACTCATCAGGTTCGCTGCTGCTGCTGCAAGAGGCCGATAATGTGAGATATTAAATGTTTAATAACATCGTTCTACACGAACGATTTTGATCAAATTTGTTATACGTGATCATGACATTCATATGTGTGTGTGTGCCAAAGCACAAATCTCTAGTACTTGAAATACGTGATTTAGCAATTTGAGGCGATGGGGCAATTGGTGGGCGTGGCATTCAAAATTTAACAAAAATCGAAATTGCAGAAGGCTCAAATAACACTAAATGCGAAATTTAAAGACTCTAACTATAAAGATGAATTAAATAGAATTTTATAACTAAATGAAGATATCGGTTTTTATTGATAACATTAAAACGATGATAGTTATCGAATATTTGAAACAAACTCGATCGAATCGTGATATACACGAGCTTCCAAAAAAAATTTGAAGTCTGTAGCTCTTATATCTTCTGAGATCGACGCGTTCAAACATACGGACAGACAGACGGACAGACGGACAGGGCTAAATCGACTCGGCTTCTCTCCCTGATCAAGCATATATATACTTTATGGGGTCTGCCACGCCTCCTTCTGCCTGTTACATACATTTTCGCAAAACCATTATACCCTGATTTCCCATTTTCAATGGGCTCAGGGTATAAAAAACGTTCAGCTCTTTCAACTTCAAGTTTCGCTAATGAAATTTATTTATATAAATTTAGTTAATTAACAAATTGCGTGCGGCAATAGAGATCACGCTGTGTCGTCGCTGTTGCAGCTCCCTTTTCTCTCTCGCTCTCTCTCCCTCTCTCTCTCTCTCTCTCTCTCTCTCTCTCTCGCTCTCTGTTCTTCCTCTGGTTAATGCAAAATTGCGCATACGCCGCGTGTTGCATTTGATGTCAACGCAAATTTGGTTGTTTATTTGCTTCGCTTCGCTGTTGTTGTTTATTCAGTGTTGTTATTGTTTATAAATTGCTGTTGTTGCTGCTGTTGTTGTTGTAGTTATTGTTGCTTTAGCCGGCAGCCAGTTTGACAACATTTGTGTTTCTGTTCAGCTGGCGTCTTTGTTGCCTCTGCCGCTGCCTCTGCCGCTGCCTTTGCTGTTATGTTTTAGCGTAAGTGATTTTGAAACACCTGCTTAACATGTTGCAAGACAGCAGCAGCTCCACAGGCGCACACACACATACGCTCCATACACACACCTACACACACCTCTGCCTCTGGTTCGCCTCAGTTCCAGCTTTTGTGTCGACATTTATTAAGCTTGTTGTTGCTGCTGCCGCTGCTGCTGCTGCTGTTTGCGGTTGCCGCAACACACAGTTTAGCTAACTTTGAAGCACACACAGCAATACAGCTCGAGGAGCTACAGAGGCACCAGTAGAAGCAGCAGGATATGGCAGCCTTGAAAGGAAGCCATTAACAGTCTTTTGGGAGCTGCTTCTTCGCTTGTTAGCTGCTGCTTTAGATACCCTGTGGGTGGCGCACGTGAGGGTATGCTAGAATGCAGAGAAGCTGAAGCTGAAAGGTATTTCAACTGCTTAGAAATTGCTGAGCTGCTTGTTTAGGCTGTCCCAAAATTAACGCAAGATGTAATTTTGATAGAAAATGCTGGTTTATAATCAAAAGTTTATGTAACATTCCATTTTTACTAACCCTGAACGGTCAGCTATCAGGCTGTATTTTTGTTTTTTGATTGACGTCACTTTACTGCACAAGGGGCGCAGCATTCACATCTTGCGTGAGTTCTGGGACACCCAAAGTATGATTGTATCTATAGCTAGACTCGTTCAGCCTCAGCTAGTCTCTAAGACTTCGCTGTACACTACTGATTCATCTAACTAAGAGCGCCCTGCTCATAGAGATTAGCATTGCATTGAAGGTGATTAGAGAGAGCGAGAGAGAGAGAGAGAGAGAGAGAGAGAGAGAGAGAGAGAGGAAGGCAAAACTAGAGAAAGGTATAGCTAACAGCGGAAAAACTATATGGAAAGACAGCAAATTAGGTCAACAGACTTTTAGTTTAAATGCAATATCGATAATAGTTATCGACAGATATCGATAGGCCATAACAGCTCGGATACCTAGAGCTATCTGGCTAAGCATATAAGATCTGAGCAATATAGTTATGTCGATATGTTGTTAACTCCTATGAGAGACTGTGAGTCTATTCCACTAATACTACTACTGCTACTACTACTACTACTTATACTACTACTATTATTACTAATATACTTCTACTACTACTCCTCCTTCAGTCGTACTACTACTATACTACCTTACTATACTATAATACTATACTATACTCCCACAACTACTACTACGACTACTATTTCTCTTACTACTACTACTCCTACTACTACAACTACAACTACTATTACTACTACTATTACTACTACTATTACTACTACTACTACTACTACTACTATTTCTCTTACTACTACTACTACTACTACTACTACTACTACTACTACTTCTCCTACTACTACTACTACTACTACTACTACTCCTACTACTACAACTACAACTACTATTACTACTACTATTACTACTACTATTACTACTACTACTACTACTACTACTATTTCTCTTACTACTACTACTACTACTACTACTACTACTACTACTACTATTTCTCTTACTACTACTACTACTACTACTACTACTCCTACTACTACTACTACTACTAATACTACTACTACTACTCCTACTACTACTACTACTACTACTATTACTACTACTATTACTACTACTATTACTACTACTATTTCTCTTACTACTACTACTACTCCTATTATTACTACTACTACTATTGCTACTTCGACTACTCCTACTCCTACTACTATTCTATTTACCATACCCTCACAGCCTTTTACAGGGTATCTGTGAGTCGTCTCACTTCGCTTGCAATTCCTGCTAGCCATTGTCTGCTTTGCGCTGTCTGACAGTTGCCTCGCCTGCCGCCTCTATCTTACCTGTCGCCTCTCCTACCTCACACCTCTCTCTCTCTCTCATTCTCTCTCTCTCCCTCTCTCTCTCTCTCTCTCTCTCTCTTTCTCTTTTCTCAACTGTTTGCTGCTGGCCATAAACTTTCCTCTTGTCGCTTGTGCAACTAACATAAATTTTATGTAATAATTTTTCTAATCATAAAACGAATACACACGCCACACACACACACACGCACACACCTGTCACTGTCTCTGTCTTTTTTAAATACATTTTTAAATGCTACAAAAAAGAAGAAGAAGAAGATGGAGAAGAGAAGCGAAGCAGAAGCAGCGAAATTGTGGCGCGTGCTTCTTGCTGCCTGTTTGGTCCTTCCCATTGTTGTTGTTGTTGTTGCTGCTGCTTGTCATTCACCGTTAAAATCAATTTACGACAAAATAAACACACGCACAGCGCGAACAGCCGCGCCACGCCCCACACTGCCTGGCCGCCCATTTTGAATGTTTACACTGGGAGCTGCTGCCGTCGCTGCTTTGTTTGTTTCCTGTATCGTCCTGACAGCGGGCAGCGGGCAGAGGTTGTCAACGTCTGCCGCTGTCACCTTTAATGTAGAAATATTTTTGCTTCGTTTTTGTGCGCCAGCCCAGAGCATTGACAGACAATGAGTAGCAGGCGTTGCCAGCACACACACACAGAGAGAGAGAGAGAGAGAGGGAGAGAGAGGGAGAGAGAGGCAGAGATTGTAGCACACAAAATACCCGCACGAAATTTCACTCTCGCTTATCAAAATTGGCTTAAGGACATTCGAGACAGAAAGAAAAAACTCATTTGCCATATGTGTGTGTGCGAGTGTGTGTGTGTGTGTGTGCTTAGGTGTAGCTGAGCTTAAAGCCAAACTAGTTTAAAGCCAAAGAGCAGCATCGAGCTCATTAAGCCAAGCGAATGCCAAAACTAAATGCAGCCAAAATGCGGGCAGATAGCAGAGCAGGAGATAGGCAGAGACATACAGACAGAGAGAGGGGGAGAAAGGGCAGAGAGAGAGGGGGTAAAGGGAGACTGGAGTGAGCGCTCATTAAAATGCAGCACGCAAAATTTGATGGCAACAACAACAGCAACTCGCTTGATAATGATATAATACAAGCAAAGAGAGAGAGAGAGAGGACGAAAGACGAAGTTGAAACTGAAGCTGAAAGACAACAACAACAACAACAGCAACAACAAATTATTTTTAAACTGCAAATTTAATTGAGCGAAGCGCAGCGCGCTTTGTGCTTCGATTGCTTTAATTGAGGCGAGCAAAGAAAACTTAGAAAAGGGAAAAGGAAAACGCTGCAAAGCGAAAACCTAAAAGAGCAAAAACTGTCAAAATGAAAACTTAGAAAAAGCTCAATTAGGGTAAATAAAAAATAAATATTATTAGAGGAAATAAAATAATAAATAATTATAAAAAAAAGAAATTAAATTTAGGAAAATTTAGAAATCAATTTAATTTATATAAATAATGAAATAAATACACTGCGCGCCACTTGAATAGGACACCCTGTATGCTGTATGTATGTATGTATGCTATAAATAATGAAATAAATATGTAAATAAAATATATTGAAGCATATATATATATATATATATATATATATATATATATATATATATATATATATATATATATATATATATATATATATATATATATATATATATATATATATATATATATAAGCAAATTTAGTTCGAATTAATATTTATTTATCTAGGATAATTAATATTAATATGGGAATACCCATAGTCAAATAATAACATTATACAACACTATTAATATTGGATTATTCTTATAAGTATATCTGGTCATACTGCTCATGATCTTCCTCTTTCTTCCTGTCAATTTCGTCAAAGCGTAAGCAAGTTGCAAACAAAGCGTAATAATAAATTACAATCATAATATAAACAAGTAAGAAAACTCTAGTCGCGACCGCTCGACTAGGGTATACCCTGAACCCTGCGAAGAACCGCTATTCCAAGCATTCTTCATTTCATTTATATACACATGCATATGTACGTTCATTACAAGCAAAACATGCACACACACATACACAGGCGCACGCACACACAAGCGCAAGTCGTTGCGTCAGCTGTTCTTTGGCTGCTTGGCATGGCAATGCTATGGGAAATTAAATGTTTAATAACTTTTTTTCTAGACCAACGATTTTGATCACATTTGTTGGGCGTGATCATGTTATCCATATGTATGTGTGTGCCAAAGCACAAGTCTCTAGTATTTGATATACGGCAGTTACAAATTTGAGGCGAAGGGGGCGTGGCACCCAAAATTTAACAAAAACCGAAATTGCGTAAGGCTTACATAACACTAAATGCAAAATTTGAAGACTCTAGCTAGAAAGATGAATTAGATAGAATTTTGTAGCTGATTTTTTAATCGATAATAATAAAACGATAACAGTTATCGAATTTCTGAAACAAACTCGATATGCGCGCCCTATACAAAAAAATTTGAAAGCTCTAGCTATTGTAAGTTCTGAGATCGACGCGTTCATACATACGGACAGACGGACAGGGCTAAATCGACTCGGCTTGTCTCCCTGATCAAGAATATATATACTTTATGGGGTCTGCCACGCCTCCTTCTCCCTGTTACATACATTTCAACAAAAACATTATACCCTGATTTCCCATTTTCAATGGGTTCAGGGTATAAATATAAAACTATCATTAGTGTGTTTCATTAAACATATTTATCAAGTTTTCCAACACATAACTTAATTACGTAAAGCGCCTTCAGCTAGCTTGATTACATTTTTACATTATTCTCTATATAATATATTTTATTAACTTATTTCCTAGTATTTTAAACCCATGAGCTGTGGTAAAAGTTAGACTTTTTTTAGATAGTCTATTATCTTGGCAACGTTTGTTGGAGTTGGGTTTGATAGGGTTGTTCTGGGCTAAACATTTTTAGAAATTTGTAATCCAATCTGGGAGGTCTAGGAGGTTTTGGTCTTGGAATTGATGTCGTTAGGATTGATGTAGTGTTGTTCAGTGAATCTTACGTGTTCTAATCTGAGTCTGTGCTATGTCCTTTTGCCTAAAGTCCTATAAATAGTGTCCTGCGTGTGTTAGATTGTAGTTCAGTTCATGCTGAATGAATGTATTTATATAGTATAGTTATTACTTGAAAATCTAAAGTTTATTTATGGTCTCTAATCTCCATATTCTGGCTGAGAGCAGCGGGTCTCAGAGCACTCTTATCAGGCAACTCCCTCAGAGCTAACATTCCACGCAAACTAATTAGACAACACTATCTCAAACTCTAATATGAATATCGATAAGGCGCTCTATCTCAATATACGTATATATATCTGACATATACTCAAGAGATCTGAATGTTAACTATGTAAAATGCAGGCTTTTGTGCAAGTTCGAAAAGAGAAACGAAACTTGGCTTAGGGATCAAGATTTTCTCTTTAATTTACAGACTAGTTCCATATATTATGCCCTGCTCTCATCAAGATCTTTCCGAAAAGCTCGAGGCATGAGGCATGAGCCTACTTCAGGGAGTTTCCTTGCTTCAGTTATTCAAATATTAAAAATAGGCTTAAAAACAACTGAAACTGTATATATGCCTCTCTCAAACTAAATATTTTGAATTTTATGATAAAAAATACCAAAAAATACCAAAAATATATAAAATACTACATAAAAAGTATATTTTTCATAATATATATGTCTCTTAAAGTATTTATAAATCTTTACTCGTATATTTGCTACAAAAACTGAGCTCCCTTCCAACTTCACTTCAAATTGAACATAAGCTGCTTTTGCAACACTGGCCAAAAGAGTGTCAGTCAGTGTTGAAAGTTGCTATAAATGTAGACAGATAAAAACTCGTTAAGTTTTTCAATATTTATGTATATCTTATGCCGCCCTTAGCCAGCCGTACTAAATCACTTTACAACACTGACCGCAAGTGTTGAAAGCGTACGAAGATGGAGTCGACGCTTAATTACAAATTCAACGCCAAATCAACAGCAAAAATCTGTTAACTGCTACTCAGCGAGTGAGAGAGAGAGAGAGGGAGAGGGGTAGGGGTAGGGGTTGGGGTAGGGGTTGGGGTAGGGGTTGGGGTAGTGGCAGTCAGCTCAAATAGCCGCAGGTGCAAATATGTTGAGAACTGGTTGAGTTACAACAACAACAACGGCGAGTCGAGCTGGCGCAGAGGGAAATAAATACAGGCTGGGACAAACAATGATGATGAGGATGCCACAACAAGGGGCCGCTAAACGGGGGTTGGGGCCAGCAGGGGGCGTGGCATGACAACAGCAGCTGCTGCCGAGTGGCAGACATTATTGCTCCCGCGAGCATTGTGCAGAGGCAAATAGTTTTGGCAGACGATTGCCCCAAAAGGCATCAAGACGACGGCCACTTTTGGCTGCCAAGGGTTAAGGGCTGACACGCCCACACACACACACACACACACACTCATAGTCGCCCCCTTCTCTGCGCTGATGGCGATGATGATTAGAAAACTGCGCAAAGGCCTCCAAGGAGCCACCAGCCACCAGCCACCAGCCGGCTTTCTGTCCATTGCCTTAATTACGTGCAGATAAGAAACGCAAATATGAAATGCCCCAAGTTGCCCCAGTCCACCCACGCCACGCCACGCCACGCCCCCCGCCTCATGCCGTGCTGTCTGCGGCGCAACAGCTGCGTCACTAAACGCCCAGCGCATAAACATAAAAAGTCTATGAAACTGTCATAAAGCAGGCAATAGAACTGAACGACCAAGCTCGTCGCTTGACACACGCCCCAACCCCCCCCTCACAGCTCCCTCCCTATCTCTCTCTCTCTCTCTCTCTCGCTCCCTGGGGAGCCTTGACGCTTGGGCTGAAACTCATTTGTAGGGCGAAAGCCATCAAAAAAATTGGCCAACAGAAATTAGACGAACTTCAGCTTCAACTGTTGTCCACGCGCGCGCTTTAAAATGGTTCAAGTGAACCGGAACCGGTACCGGAGCCGGAGCCGGAGCCGGCACTGGGCGCCGGCAAACCGGGGAACATAACGAGCTTGGCGTCAGGAGCACATTTGACATTGGTACAGCGCAGATTGACTAAGGCAAAGGTTTGAGAAAGTGCAGAAATTGAGAAAGAGAATGAGAGAACTTGAGAGCATATAGGGAGAGTCTTATACGCATTGTACCTTAATTGCCTCATGTACCTAAAGCTACTTATGCATATCTAAGCAATATCTCACACCGTATTGTAGCTAACCTAACGTAATATTCACTAATGTCCCTTAATGTCCCTTAATATTCATTTAGGTACATTTATATTACTATACTGTACCTAAGTCATAATCATTGTGTACCCCAAAAAGGGTTATACTCTGTCGTAGTATAATGTAACACTGTGTCTTAGCGTCCCACAAAGTACCTTTCAATACCATTGTACCATTGTGCAATATAATACCTCATACTGTACCATAACGTCGCATAATGTACCTTTATGTAACTAGCAGAAGATAAGAAAAGATAATAATGTCCACAGTGTCCAATCATGGACTCTTCTGTATCGAAATGTAGTAACACACTATAGTGGAGCATAAAGTACCTTAATATATCAAAATGTGCCAAATGTTCCATAATGTAGCTTGAAGAAGAAGATTTTATAATTTAGTAGTGCCCAAAGTCCCACACAATGTACCTTTATGTATCATAATGTACCATGATGCATCATAATTTACTAAAGTGTACCATACTGTATCGAAATGTGCCTTAATGTAACATAGTGTACCATAGTGTACCATAATGTCCGATAATGTAACATAATGAACCATAATGTACCTCAATATACCAAAATTTACCACAATGTACCATAACGCACCATAATGTACCATAATATACCATAATGTGCCATAAGGTACCATAATATAACTCCATACTTTACCATAGTGTACCATAGTGTACCATAGTGTACCATAATGTAACATAATGCACCGTAATGTACCATAATGTACCATAATGTACCATAACGCACCATGAGGTACCATAATGTACCATAATGTACCATAAGGTACCATAATATAACTCCATAATGTACCATACTGTACCATAGTGTACCATAATGCACCATAATGTACCATTATGTACCTTAATGTACCATAATGCACCATAATGTAACAAAATGTACCATAATGTACCATAATATAACTCCATGCTGTACCATAATGTACCATAATGTACCATTATGTACCTTAATGTACCATAATGCACCATAATGTACCATAATGTACCATAAGGTACCATAATATAACTCGAAGAATAAGACCATTATAAGATATGATGGTGTTTATAGTGTCCCACAATATATCTTGATGTATCTTAGTGTAGCATTATACATTATATCACACCATAGTGTACCAAAATGTACTATGATGTACCATAAAGCATCTAAATGTATTATAAGGTACCATAATGTACCACAATTAACAATTTAACAATATTTCACTACAATGTACCTACATAATTATATGCTACAATTGTACTTATTGTGCCTTTAGGTATTCATATGTTGATTTAGGTTAATTAGGTACTCTTAGATACCTCAAAGTGCATAATTCTTATTATCTCTTGTAACTTTTTGTACCTTTATGTCTCTTAAGTATACCAAGCATTTTCACACACCCATCCATACTCCTAAGTTCATATCAGACTTTGCATTGTCTTCCATCAAAAAATTCCAATCACTTTGAAGTTAATAAAGAATTCTCTTACAGTGGGGCAAAGTTTTAGTTTTAGCGAAGTTTCACTGTAATGCGCTAGCCAAGCGCAAAATTATCTAAAAACATGCCACAGCATAGAATAGTGTTTAGAGAGAGAGAGAGAGAGAGAGAGAGAGAGAGAGAGAGAGTAAGAAGAAGACATGGACAGCAGCTTAGAAAATGGGGCGGAGGTTGGCTTAGGGGCGGTTGGTGGGTGGCGGGGTTCAGGGTCAGTGGCGGAGGTCTTAGCCATTTCATTTTTAGACTCGTTGTCTAGGCGACTATGTGTGTGTGTGCGTGTACGTGTGTGTGTGTGTTTTGTAAAGATTATGCGCTTATAATGGGGCGCAAGTTGCCTCAACGGGGGTCCCGTTACCAAAATCTCTACAAAATTGGCTTTTGAGCGCACATAAAATGTGTGAAGCGGGACACCGAGTGTTACAACTGTTAAGCACAGGCCCAAAAGTAGATAACAACGGGACAAGCGATGGCGAGGGGGCGGAGGGGCAGTGGGAGAGACCATAAATTAGAAGAGAAACGAAGTTGAGTGCATTGTGTATCCGCATTCGCATCCGCATCCGCATATAGCGTATATTCATATGCGTGCTATATCGTATATGGCCCAAACATGTGTCCCGACAGAGTCGTAAAACGCAACATAATGAAACATTATAAAAATCGTAAAAATCATAAAAATCAACATCATATTTATGCACAAGCTGCCGAAAACTGCTGAAGCCCACAAAAAATATGCAAAATACAACAGACAGAGCGAGAGGGAGAAGGAGACAAGCATCAAAGTTCAAAAGAACTGTAAAAGAAAGAAACTCTCTCTCTCTCTCTCTCTCTTCAGGCTCTCCTTGCGTAGCCGAACAAGTTATAAGATGTTGCTAAATTTTCTAAATTGACAGGAGCTGCATAAACTAAAAGTAACTAAATACAAACATCTTGGCAAATTCATAATATCCAGCGCTGTCCCTATAAAGATGCGCACATGTGTGTATACGCAGAGTGTGAGTGCGAGGAGCGCGCATTGGTCGTAAATTTGGCGTAACACGCGACGCGCTGCAATTTCTTTCGCACAGATTATAACTTATGAGACGTGGAGGTCGCAGCAGCTGTGCGCGAGAGCGAGAGGAGCATAGTGTGGGGTAGTTGAGTGAGTAGCCGTTGCCTTTATTATGTACATTACGCCAAATAGAATAGCAAGCGGGAGGGAGTGAGGCAGAGTGAGGCAGAGCTAGCTTTTGTGTATGTGTGTATGGTTATGCTTGTCCGTTTCACACATGCTGTCTGTGCTGTCTGTGTGTAGTCTTATCAGAGACCACACGTTGCTCGGCACTCGCCAATGTCTTGGCATATTAACATTTATTTTTCACAGTCATTTTGACTGCGGTGACAACACAGCACAAAAATTTTACTGCTGC
Organism: Drosophila mercatorum; assembly: GCA_961210405.1. Lineage (NCBI taxonomy): Eukaryota > Metazoa > Arthropoda > Insecta > Diptera > Drosophilidae > Drosophila > Drosophila mercatorum. Next base: position 222,496 of record CAUIUS010000009.1, read on the forward strand.
AAATAAAAACTGACAGAAGACAAAAAGCAAGAGAAAAAGCAGAGGAAGAAGATAAAGAAGAGTTGCATAAACCGCAAGCACAGCTGACAGCGTTTCTGCGATATATATGTATATATATGTATGTATCTGTGCGAGTGTCGGTTTTTCTGACTTTTGCTTAATACCCGAACCGAAGCAGCCACGATTTATGATTTATGCATATTCCACTGTGAAATCTATTGAGAAATCAGTGACAGGCAAAATATGCATGAACCAAACACACACACACACTTTCTCACACACATACACACTGTGTATAAGACGCTTAGCAAATGGAATTGATGCATTGCACGTCAAAAATTCCCTTTTCCAAAGTTGCCATTCGCATAAGCACTAATACTATGGTAACATATACATATGAAAAGTCATTCAAAGACTTTGCCAGCATGCGCAAAAATACTTTACATGGTCAGCAGCAACTTCAGGCAATTTGAATTCAAAGCGCAGCTGATCATTTACTCATTTGGATACTCAATGCAGCCTTTTATGCATGGTTTAGCGTGAGAGTGAAAGGGACGGCTAGTGCTCAAATGATCTGCACTCTCAGTTGGACCAATTAGAAGCTAAGCTGATCAGCGACTCTTTGTAAATCTTCAACAGGGCTCTGCCTCGCTCAGAGTGAGTGCGAAAGGGACGCCTATATGCCTAAGCCAATTACCAGCTCATTTGCCATTGGGCGCCGATCAACAGCGCTGTGGTTGCGCTTGTTTTTGTTTTTAATGCAATTTAATGCTCTTGTACGCACACACATGCATGCTGACATATGCAAATGCGTTTATGCGAATGCATGTCAACATGGCTGCCAGTTTGTTGCCAAAGCAAGGAAACTAAATGCACGCAATTAGAAAATGCAGCTAAACTAGTAAAGGAAAGGTATTTTAATATGAATATAAGCAGACAGTTGTGTAGGTATATTTCTGTTTGTGCCTAAAAGAAGTCAAAAAGTACCAAAAATGTTGCCTACATCTGGGAGCGCTGCATGGCAAAGTGCATGCGCCTTTGCAAATACTTCACTAGCTCATCGCTCGCCCTCTATCTCCGTCACTCTCACACACGCCATTTAGCTGAATTGGATTTGGCGTGACGTCACGTTCGCAGCCTCTATTGCATTTGCACTTAACAGATGCAAAAGCAAACAATTTGATTAGCGCACGGGCAAACATTTGATTAGTGAATGTTGCGAGTGTTGCGAGTGTTACGCGCACGGCAGCTTTGACCTTTGTCCTTGCCTGCGACACCTGCTGCTGACAGCGACACAAACACATGCAAGAAGCAAAAGAAAAAAAAGGGAGAAGGAAGGAAGGAAAAAAATGTAAAAGAAGAAGAGCGAAACCTCTGTCAAGGATAACACATTTGTGTGTTGACATGCAGCAGCTGCTGCTGCTGCTGCTGCTGCTGTTGCTGTCACTCACCCACACACACATACATACACACGCACACTTTTACCGTTAAAGAGCGACACACAAAAAGCAAAAAGCAGCAGAGAAAACTGTTGCGAAAGGCCTCGCGCAAACACGTAAATAGTTTAGCAAGGACACCCACACACCCACACACACACACACACACTCACACACACACGCATTTCATTGAATTTGTGCTGGCACAAAGAAGATGACATCAAAGCGTGGCCGTGGAGGGAGGAATTGGCGCTTGAAAGGGAAACACAGATAAAGCCAAATACGGTAGTAAATTTGCTATGGGAGCTGTTGCGTGGGCGGGGGGAAGGGGGGGGGGCGTGCCACTGGCTAAGGCATTTATAGAAATTTTCCACAAGCGCAACTCAAATAAACAGCTTGAATGAAAGTGGACCGTGGGAGGGGGAGTCATATACCAATAAGCATGATGGATATAGATACATCCAACTATCTCGCTCGCTCTCTCGCCCGCTAGGCACCCGTCTCTCTGCTCTGGCTGCTCTGGAATGCCTGTCGCCTTTGCATAACAAATGCTAGCAACATGTTTCCATAATGAGCAGACGCGGAATGGCTCCACCCAGGCCATCGATAGCTAGAGATGGTCAGATAACAGACATAAATAGATGCGAATGTATACTATATATGTATACACATATCAATAACTAAATTTGATATTAATTTCAATCTATATTTGTGCGTAAGCCAAGTACGAAATGTATTTAATTATATTCAGCTGCTAGAGATGGGCAGATGTATCGTATAAAGTGTATCGTATAAAGTATATATGATTATAGGTAAATAAAATATGGAACTTATATAAAGTTAACTACATAACTGCATAAAAGGGGCTTTTTATTAGCATTAGAAGAGCTTCGATAACTTAAATTGATATAATATATCGATAAGTAGAAATTTGTATATCATTGTATATTTATAATATATGTTTCATTTATTATGCACAAAAAATAATACACTTGTTTATCGAATATACTTATCGATTACATTTATCGATTACACTTATCGAATATGTTTATCGGATATACCCATTGATTATATAGAATATACTCATTTAGCGATTATATTAATATCAAAATTTTTATCTATTGTGAAATCATTTATCGATTGCACTTATCGAATATGATTATCGAGTATACTTATTGATTATGTCTACCGATACCACTTGTCGAGTATATTCATTTATTGATCATATTTATCAAATATAGTCATCGATTATTTATATCGATTATGCGATATACACATATAGCGATATATAAATATATATACAATTTTTTTATCTCCTGCAATGGATATATTATCTCTTACCATAAACGCAAAATCAACTCAACCAATTAGCTATCGACTCCATTTCGATATATATCGATATATTGTAAAGTTGACGATAATTAATATAATTTCTAGTTCACTTAATATTTCTATAACTAAGCTTAAATTTCTAATAGTTCTATATATATTCATATCGCATATTCTCATTCGATATCAATTGCGATAGTTTTCAGTTGACATCTCTATGCGCTCTTCACAGTCCTTGCCCCGCAGGTTTTCTGTGCCACGATTGAGCAATACGCTGGACATCTCTAATGTCACAACGCCACTTCTCTCACTCTCTCTCTCTCACGCCCTCTCGCCCACTCTTCATTGCCTGCTGTTTGGCCTCTGGGTCTCAGCCCTTTATAATGGCATCGCGTCTGTGTCTCTGACTCCAATGCCAACTGTGACTGTGACTGCGACGCCGACGCCGACGGCGACTGTGGCTGCGGCTGCGACAGTGTCCCAGCTCCAAATTAATCGCTTTCCACAATACGGTTGGCATTCAGGCCCCCCGAGCTGCCCCGTTGGCCCTCGGCCTTCCCTTATTGTCTCTGTGTGCGCCTCATTTGTTATGGTCATTTGCATAAATAAGTCACTGGCAGCGGCATTTTGGACCAGTCGAGAAAACCACTGAACAACTGGACAACTGGACAGCGGGACAGCGGGACACAGGAGAACACAATGCCCCTGGGGCAAGAACATGACGGACGTGGGGACCTACAATTGAGCGGAAATTGTGTGAATAACTTGATGAATGCTGAGGCCGTCGCGTCGAGTTGGTTGTTTCATCATTTGCTTCGCTTGTTTTCGTGTTTCATCTCCCCTTCACACGCTCCGTCCGTAATCGATTGCTATAGGTCAGGGCATGAGTCGTCAAATCCTAATCATATCATTCTCGCTCTGCGGTCTTACTAAACGATAAGGACCAAAAGTCACTCGATTATGGTGTAAACACAGTAAAGCCTGCTTAACTTGATCAGTGTCAAACGGTGTCTGGGTCTCTCTCTCTCTCTCTCTCTCTCTCTCTCTTTCTCTCTCTCTCTCTCTCTCTCTCTCTATGTGTGTGTGGAAGTGAAAAGCTTCCGGGAAAACTATTTGGCAGCTTTTCTATATGTCCTGCCTTAACTACTTTATTAGCTTGCTGAGTAGGCATAGGAGTTCGTGTGCCTAACGATTGTTTGCTGATGGCTATCGGGGCTATTTGCCTGATTGGCTGGATACAAAGTTATTGATAAGACAGATACGATGAGAGATATGCCATAAGATTTGTTTAAGTTTGTTTTATACTCTTACTGAACTAGGCTCTTAGCCAGGCTAGCTTAGTTTAGGCCACTTTTCTTATCAAATTCCATTGAAACCAAAAAAAGACCTCTTGACCTTCGCATGGCTCTATCTCGGGCATTATTTGACCGATTTCGGGCAGATATATCTCTTTCGACTCGTTTCAAGCACTGTTATCGATTGGCATTCAAAATTTGGAAATTTGAAATTTTGCGAGTTTTAACAAACCCCTTATCATTTTTGTCAAAAGCTGATCGAGTCAAAAGAATGGAAAAAGTGAGGATAATCAAACTTTGACTGACTGCAACTTTGGTACGTTTTTTCCGATCTACACATATTATACCTTCATAGAAGTGTGTGGATTCAGAGTATAGATCCCTATTCACAGATTTTCCCTGCTTCAAAAACTTTTCGTAATAATCCATTAAAACCGAAAAAAGACCTCTTGAAGTTTGTGTGGCTCTATCTCGGGTATTATTTGACAGATATCAGAGAAATATATCTTGTTCGACTTGTTTTTAGCACGGTTATCGATTGCCATTTAAAATTTGGATATTTCTAATTTTGCGATTTTTGAAAAAAAATGTGATATAACCCCTTATCATTGTTGTCAAAATCGGGTCGAGTCGAAAATGTTGAAAAAATGCACAATTACTCATGTTTGGCAATTCGAAACTTTGGTAATTTTTATCCGATCTACAGATGTTATACCTTTATAGAAGCGTGTGGATGCGGAGTACTGATCGCTATACACAGATTTATCCCGGCTTCAAAAGCTTTTCTCTCTCTCTCTGTGACTGACTGCAACTTTGATATCTTTTATCCGACTTACAGATATTATACCTCTTTAAAATCGAAGTTTCGATCCCCGTTCACAGATTTATCCCTGCTTCTTAGTAATCCATTGAAACACTTTAAATATTATTATTCGATTTAACTTTGTAATTTTCTTGAAATTGCTTAAAATGCTTTCTATATGCTCTCCATCAAATGGTCCCAAGGATGTCTCCGAGTCGTGCGCTGCCGTCGTCTCTCAAGCTTCCTTTAATCAAATTCCAAATTAGTTTCAATTTCTTAAACAGTTTTTGAAATTTCCGCAACAGCTTTCAACCTTGCAGCTTTCACTTCCGTTCCGACTGACTCTTTTCCTCTCTCTCTCTCTCTCTCTCTCTCTCACTCTGACTTCCTTCACATATCCTTGCATGCAGCATTTGTTTGACGGCAGCAAAGAGCAAAAAAACGAGCAAATTTAGGTAAACAAAGCCCAAACAGTGTGTGTCCTTGAACGGGCAGAGGGTCCAAGTGGAGCTCCTGCTGCAAGGATGCGTGACAATATGCCGTTTAATTATACGCAGCGACCCTTTTTGCAGCTGCGCGTTGTCCTGCTCGTCCTTGCTGTTGCTGTGATATCACACACACATTTTAAAAGTCAATTATCCGCACATAACGCACATCGTTGACATGCTGGAACTGGAGCTGGAGCTGGAGCTGGAGCTGGGGGCCGGCTCGAGTCCTTGCCATATCCTTGCCACGCGTCAATTTTGGCGCGCGCTTTTTAAACTTTCTCCACCAGCGAAAGGCAAAAAGTTGATTATTTTTTATGAGACGGCGCCTTGGCATGCGAGCAGCAAGCAGCTCCTCCTCCTCGCAGCCCTATCCTGCACCGCTCACCCAATTGTAGAAGAATACCTGCGCGCCCTCGACCCGAGATTCGATAATAATACCGATAATAACATAATCCGCCCAGCTACACGAGTAGTTTAGGTCTGCGCTAACGAGCAGACGCGTCATGCCTCAGGTTGCTACTTGAAGGTGCGGCAAAAGCAGAGGAAAGATAGAGCGGGAGGGGGAGGGGAGGAGCCTTTTAGCTAGCAGAGATGTATTTGTCTTTAAACTTAAAGTGGCCTACACCAAGGTGGCACCTGCACTCATCGCTTGGGACTCCAGAGCCAACTGCAAGTGAGTTAAGATCTCGAACTTCAAGAGGCGCTGTAGAGTGAAGCTGAATCGAAGCAGTCTCCTTGACGGCAGGCTTCAGTTTTCCTATAGTCTTCATGAGTACTGGAACTATCAATGGCTAAATGCTAATATCAATCAGCTACTCAGAGTGACCCACGAACAGACCCCATTCCCAGATAAACTTAAGCTCGTCTCGTGAATGCTTAAAGTAAGTTTCTCACATGCTCAAAATCAATCAGAGTCCGCAAATTGTGTGCTCCAGTGTTCGTAGTTGCTCAATGAGTGCAAAGGAAGGCAAAGGAAACTTCACTTATGTACGAGTACTTATTGAGGAGCGAGCAGGCGAAAGGGCAGGGCGGGAGGGCGTCCTGAGGGGAGCAGGCAGGCAGGCAGGCATTTGCCATGTAATTGGCTGCAATTTGCATAACAATTCTGCGACTGTTTTGCATAAGTCCTGCGACGATGCAACATAATAACGGAGGCAGCACTTATTTTCACATTAGAAATTCCTTTTTGGTCCTGCCCGGGCGAAGGACATGCTGCGGCAGCACCAGCTGCGCGCCGAGACGCAGCCTGAGACTGTGACTGGGACTGTGACTGAGACTGAGACTGAGGCAGAGGCAATTATGTGCTTCGCTTGAGCTGCACCACTTGGCACACACACACACACACACACGCACACACAGCGTTGCGATACAAAACTCAAGATGCAGCCTCGTAAAAGTCACAGCCGGAAATGCAACGGCAGGAAAATCAAGTAGGAGTAGGGCAGTGGGCAGTGCACGACTATGAGATACCCTAAAATTTTCTGAATGAGGTGCATGAACTAAAGCGAGGAGTCTCTGTGAGGCCTATACTAGGTTTACAGCAATATTGATAGTTATCGATTTATCGATAACAAGTAAACTTCTTATACAGCATCGATACTTAACGCTAAGAAACTTGTTCTTATTAGATATAGAACATATGAGCGTGAGCTCTTGCCTAGATATGCAATAACATCAATAGTTATCGACTTCGCAGATGTATCGATAACACAAAAAACTTCTTAAATGTGGAAATTATCATTAAGATAATTTAGGAATCGGGATAACTTCTCAAATGCCTACCAAGCAACGATATTTATCGCTTTTTAAGACTCTCATCGATTAATCGATAACAAGCCTAGTTCTTCTATAGACCATATGATGCATAAAGGAGATCTTATCACATTGGCAGGCTCATTCTACCTTTATTTAAGTATTTCATATGTACAGGGCATACGAAATGAAGTAAAATCTCTGGTAACGGTAAAAATGCAGCCATTTCCTTGGGCCCAGCAGCAGCTGTAAAACTGTAAAAACAGAGCGCAACCGAAATGCTATTTGAGCTAGCAGAAACGGAAGTGCGCCGCATTTGGCTCAACAACTGCACATGTGTGTGTGTGTGTGTGTGGTTTCAACCACCCCCCACCCCCACCCCACGCCTTTCTTGCCACCCTCTCTAGCTCTGCCAATGGCTGGCTGCAAGTCGACTTTGCCATAAAAGTTATCAAAATTGAAATTTTATTTACAAAGTTTCTCGCTTTGCCCTCGTCTGCATGCATATGCACTCAAGAAGTTTATAAGATCTACTTTAATAATGTCGAGTGCATGATTTATATACCCCCAGAACACACACACACCCTCTCTGAATGTCTACAACATTTGTGGTTGCAACAGAGAAAAAATCTCATCAAGAGAAATTAAAACTTAAACACAAAGCATTGCGGCGGCTGGGCTAAATAAATGACGATGACGTTGATGAAGTTGAGTGGATGTGGATGTGGGTGTGGGCGTGGCTGTTGCTGTAGCTGTGGCTGTGGGGGGGGGCGCTGCAGCACCTTTTGGACTAGGCACTAAAAGCATTTCCCTGAAATACGCGACAGAGCCACAAAGTATTCAACAATTTCGAGCTATTACGCTTGATTGAGTTTTACCTGAGCGCGTACACTCAGCGAAAAAAGAAGTGAATGGAATTTAAATAATGTGGCAACTGCAATATGCAGCTGAACCTAATTTCATAATTATGTGGCACAGATGTGGAATGCTATTCAGAAAAAAATTGAAAAGGAAAAGCTTTTTGGCTGCAGAAATAATTCTTGAAAATATATTTTTGTTTTACCTTGGAGCAAAAAAACACTCTATTAAATGTATAGCCTTCCTTACAGTTTCTTCCTCAATTAAATCTTATCTTAAAGTTTATTTGAATGATTTTTTGTTAAATATATATTATTAGCATATTTAAAATTTATTAAATCTGAGCAAATATGGTATAAGCTTTGTTATATAAATTACATTGAATATAAAAAGATTATGTCTGATTATGTTTTAGAATTTAAGCTGAGATGTGGAAGAATTGGAGAATTTAAAAAATAAAAATTAAAATACTATAAAAATAATTATATTAATTAAAAAAAATAAAAATATATAGTAAATATAGAAATACTATATTTTTTATTTTTTATTTAAATAATTTTTAAAAAATATTTTATTTTTTATTTTTAAAATATATTTTCATTCTTGTATGTTTTTTATTTTCTTATCAAATTCTTGCATATTTTTGAGATGAGATTGAGATGTGAAAGAATTAGAGAATTTAACAAATAAAAATTAATATATTATATTAATTTAAAAAAATAAAAAATGTAGTAAATATAGAAATACTATATATTTTTTTATTTTCTTATTTAAATAATTTTAAAAAATATTTTAATTTTAATTTTTAAGATATATTTTCATTCTTGTATTTTTTTTTTAATTTTCTTATCAAATTCTTGCATATTTTAGAGATGAGATTGAGATGTGGAAAAATTAGAGAATTTAACAAATAAAAATTAAAAAATGTAAAATTTAACAAATAAGAATTAAACAAATAAAAATTAAAATATTATAAAAATAATTACATTAATTTAAAAAATATATAGTAAATATAGAAATACTATATTTTTAATTTTTTATTTAAATAATTAAAATATACATTTTAATTTTAATTTTAAAAATATATTTTCATTCTTGTATTTTTTATTTTTCGTATCAAATTCTTGCATATTTCTGAGATGAGATGGAGATGTGGAAGAATTAGAGAATTTAACAAATAAAAATTAATATATTATGAAAATAATTATATTAATTAAAAAAATATATATATATAGTAAATATAGAAATACTATATATTTTTTTATTTTCTTATTTAAATAATTTTAAAAAATATTTTAATTTTAATTTTTAAGATATATTTTCATTCTTGTATTTTTTAAAATTTTCTTATCAAATTCTTGCATATTTTAGAGATGAGATTGAGATGTGGAAAAATTAGAGAATTTAACAAATAAAAATTAATATATTATGAAAATAATTATATTAATTAAAAAAAAATATATATATATAGTAAATATAGAAATACTATATATTTTTATTTATATAATTTAAAAAAAATATTTTATTTTTTATTTTTAAAATATATTTTCATTCTTGTATTTTTTTATTTTTCTTATCAAATTCTTGCATATTTTTAAAATTTTTAATTGATTTTTGTATTTTTTATTTTTATTATATTATTATATATATAAAGATATTTTTAAATTTTATAGTACTTATTTCTTTAATATTTATTATACTATAAGTCAAGTGCATTATAAATCTCTCTCATCGTTTTTTTTCGAGTGTGCTCAGTGCTCGATTTCATTGCCAGGTAGCTAGCAAAAAAATGTATATATACTAAATTAATCAAAATGTAATGCGCTGAGCCTATGGCAACCGAAGAACAAGAGGCAGCAGCAGCAGCAGAAGCAGAAGCAGAAGCTGGTCCCCCCGAAAATTAAGCTAATAAATTCACAAAAATGAGTTCGACGCTTAATTTGCCATGAGCATTTTTCATTTTATTTCGCGGCCTCGCGCTAAACTCGGCCTAAGCCACACGAAAACCGAAATGTTTCACACAACAGCCGGAGCATAAAATAAACAAACAAACAACAGGAAGAAATGAAAACAAGAAAAAAACGAAAACGAAAACGAAAAAAATACCGAAAACAACAAAAGGAAACAAGTGCACAAAACTGGACGAAGGAAACAGCAGGCAGGAACCGTGGCCGAGCCACTTTTAATGAACCGAACTGCGATTGTTGACTTCGAGATGCTCTCCGCAGCTATTTCGTTTCGAATGACTGAAATAAATACCCAAATAAATATAAATAAAGCCAAGCATGGCTGAGAATAGTCTTAGAGGACTCTTGATTATTAGCTAAATTATAATAAAAATATTTTTAGCTATTTCTTGAGAGTTGAGCAGGAATTTGCGAAGCGTGGAAAAGTATTTTTAGTTTATTAAATATTTTAATGAAAATTTTAATTTAAATGGGAATGTAAATGTGCTTAGACTCAAATTAATTTATACACTAAGAGATAACATCTAAATATATAATTATATTATTACTAAAAAAATTATTGATTGAGAGACTAAGACTTGGAGCGAGTCTTTATGCTGTGAGGCAGTTAAAATTACTTATTAAATTTTATATATAATTATGAAATATACCAAAAGAAAATATATATTTTTATAGATTATTATAGATTAATATATATTTAAATTAATATATATATTTAAAGCTCAAGCACTTGACTACTTTTGGCCTAGAGAAAGTTTAAGTCTTACTCAAAGCTAACAAATTTCGAATGTCTCAAACATTGGACTTAAATTTATTTAAATTTCCTAAAATTTCTTTAAATTTCTTTAACATATATCATGTATATCATAATAATATATATCATCATATATATCATAATAATATATATCATCATATATATTATAAGTCTTTCACACAACATCAACAAACTTCGTTCTTTATTAAAGTTTCCTCCCAAGACTCCGCCATAAAGAAACCATAAAAAAAACTCAGCAAAAGCTCACAGAGCTCATTTAGCTCAAATACTTTTATAGCCAAACAACAAATATCAAATACTCCTATATACTTACAGATATACCCTACCTATTTATAGCATTGTAAATTAACAAAGTATGGCGGCAGTTAATTTACATAAAGTGGAAAATATTTTGTTTTCGTTTCTGCTTTACGCCTTATAAATCGCCCCTTAATTCACTGCGCTCTCTCACTCTCCCTCCCTCTCTCTCTCTCTCTCTCTCTCTCTGCCTGGCTCTCTATTCACTTGTCTCTTTATGCTTTCATCCACTTGCAGACTTGACTTTCGGCCGGGTCACGGCATTTACGATCTGCAAATTAAGAACACCTCCTACAATCGGGACAATGGACGCTTCGAGTGCCGCATCAAGGCCAAAGGGACAGGGGCCGATGTGCATCAGGAGTTTTACAACGTGACAGTGCTAACGGCCCCACATCCGCCAATGGTGACGCCCGGGAACATTGCGGTGGCCACCGAGGAGAAGCCACTCGAACTGACCTGCAGCAGCATTGGCGGCTCACCGGATCCAATGATAACGTAAGGCCGCATAATAAATTAAAGTTCATATTACTCGTTTTTTCGGACGGGGTGAAAACTCTTTTGATTTTTATTCGGATAGTGGGGGAAATACGCTTGCAGTCTGAGCAGAGGAAATTCTTTTGTGTGGTGTGTAACACGTGAAAGGGTCCAGGTGTGGCTAATTAGATGTTATGGTAAATAAAAGTAAATGCAGTATAACAGTATAACAGTGATAACAGTGATAACATTATAACACTATAACAGTATAACAGTATAACAGTATAACAGTATAACAGTATAACAGTATAACAATATAACAGTATAACAGTATAACAGTATAACAGTATAACAGTATAACAGTATAACAGTATAACAGTATAACAGTATAACAGTATAACAGTATAACAGTATAACAGTATAACAGTATAACAGTATAACAGTATAACAGTATAACAGTATAACAGTATAACAGTATAACAGTATAACAGTCTTAAGCTCTCTGCAAGCGTATTTTGACTTCGACTTACCGATAATTTAAAATATATATTTTTTCGCCATACTTTTTTTCATATAAACATCCTTTTTTTGGGGGGGAGGGAGGGGTGCTCGCAGCTGTCGTCGACGTTGTGGTCAGCGACAGTTTAAGCACATCCGGCGGCAAGTAAATCACTTAACTGGTCGCCTTCATTAATAATCCCAGCCGGCACATGCCTTTTTTTTTTTTCGGCACTAAATCGCTGTCGCTCTCTCTCTCTCTCTCTCTCTCTCTCTCTCACTCATTCTCTCCGTCTCTATTCTTTGTGTTGCAGCTGGTTTCGAGAGGGCAGCAAAGTGCCATTGCAGTCGTACGCGCTGAAGGGCGGCTCCAAGAACCACTACACGAATGCGACGCTGCAGATACTGCCCCGACGGGCGGACGATGGTGCCAAGTACATATGCGTCGTTTGGAATCGTGCCATGCCCGAGGGCCATACGCTGGAGACCAGCGTAACGCTGAACGTCAACTGTAAGTACCAAACGGGTAGGCGAAGGGCGTAATTGGGGAGCCCTTCGAAATGGAGCCAAAGGAAAATTGTGAAATAGTAAGAAAGAACTGTCTGCCATAGACCCCGAAATTTATGACCTGTCCAGCCATACTAAAACGGGTTTCTTTTTTCCTACTCTCCACTTTTAGTGGTTCCAAACAATTTTGTTGCGGCTTTTTGTTATGAAGTGAAGCATATGTACGTTCGCCCGATGATATATGCTTCGTATGTGTGCCAGAAACAGATTCCAGAAGTGTATCAATATATATTTGGAGGAAGAGAAGTGGGGGAGAAGTGGGGCCAGGGGCGTGAATTATATATGATGGATAGTTGCCAGAATGTATAGAGGTCTATAAGGCTATATAAGTTTACGCAGGTGTATGGGTATTATACTATTGTGACTTTTCAGTTCAATTTTGATCTTGCATTCATGGTGACTATAGGATGTCCCAAAGGTCACGCAAGAACCAATGGATGTCCCAAAAGTCACGCAAGAAGTAATTCATATAGAAAACATAGGTTTATAATTCAAAATTGTATTTTTTTTAATGATTTATGTAGTATGTTTGATCTGTTTGTGTAGGGTTTTATTTTTAGTATACCTGAACTGTCAGCTGTTTTTTTTTACTACACAAATTTGGCAAAGTTAAAATCTTGCGTTAACTTTGTTAACTTTTATCCTGGATGTAAGTCTTAGCAACAACATTTGCTCAAGTCTAGAGCTAGAGCTTTTCTTATAATGAACGTTTTGAATTTTGAAATTTACCTCTAACAGAAGATTATATATGATTAAATAAGCAGTTGAAGGTAGGGTGAAGGTATCTCCTAGTCTAGCACTCGCAACTTTTTGCCTCTTACCTCTGTCACTTTCTTACCTATACTTATAATATGTTAGCTGTTTCAGTTGTGGCATATCTACTGATTATAAATAATTTTTATAAAATTTATTTTTCTATTTTCCTTTTCATAAGTCTTCATCGCGTTAACTTATTTTATCCCAGCTAATTTTATATATATTTCTACTCAAAATTCTATCAAATTCTTTATCGAATTTCTGCAAACTAAAGCTTAAGCTCTGACTAGTTGCAGCTACTATTTCTCTTGCCTTGACGCACATTTCGCGTGCCTCACGTTGCACTTTCTCTTGCAGGCACTCCCTCTCTCACTCTCTCTCTCTCTCTCTCTCTCTTTCTTTCTCCTTTAACAATTCTCTTTTATTTTATATTTTTCTTCTATTTGTTGTCGTTGCTCTCTGTGAGTATTTTTTGTAATTAAATGCTGCAGTTTGTTGTACAAATGTTGGCTGTCCAGTTGTCGCATGATCAACGTGACACAAAAGCCGCGCACATGACAGACCCATAAAGTGTCTGGCTGTCCCACACAGACACACACACACCCACACTCATACTCTTGATTGTTAGTTATTGGTTTCCACGAGAGCAGAGCAAAAGCTGCTCCTGCGGCAACGAAGGCGACTCAAGGCTCAAGCTGTTATATTAGCTGACAAGTCTTTAGGGAAACTACACACATATGTGTGTGGCTGTGTGTGGATGTGTGGACATGGCAACCGTTATAACCGATTTACATTATTAAATTTCATGCAGCGGCCCACGCGACGTATGCGTAATAAACTTGTCAAGTTAGTTGCATTTAATAAAAATCACTAAAAATGACAACAAATGAAATCTGCATAAAATTTATGCAATCAAATGGAGTAACAGTTAGGACTCATAGCCAAGCTGAAGCCAGCGCAGTAGCTAAACGGAAAAGGAGACTCTCTCACTCTCTCTCTCTCCGTGGTGTGTGTGGTGCTCGCAAATATATTCATAGGAAAACATAAATTGCAGTCATTTTTATGCGACACGCTGGATTTGTAGACGCAGAAGTAGACAAGCAACAACAGTAACACACGGCTGTGTGCGTGTGTGTGTCACATGCGGCGCTCTTACAACGTCAGCGTAACAAATATTTATAGTCCTTGCCATTTGGCACAGCCCCGAAACCAAGAGCCAAAACAACTATCCAAGCAAAAGGCGAAGAACGGAACGGAAAAAGAAGCAAGGCTTCACTCACAATCAGCACTGAATGCTCTGTAAATACAATAAAATACTAAGCTAACCAGAGCTGATAGAGCTAAATAGAGGTATAAAATATACACAGATCTTGAACGTTGCGTGGCTCTATCTCGGGCATTATTTGACAGATTTCGGGCAGATATGTCTTGTTCGACTCGTTTTCAGCACGGTTATCGATTTTTTGCAATTTTTGGCAAAAATGTGATGTTACCCCTTATCATTTTTGTCAAAATCGGGGCGAGTCAAAATAATGGAAAAAAGTTACGATATGCCAACTTTGACTGACTGCAACTTTGGTATTTTTTATCCGATCTACAGATATTATACCTTTATAGAAGCGTGTAGATTCGGAGTGTCGATCCTTATTCACAGATTTTTGCTGCTTTAAAAACTTTTCCTACTAATCCATTGAAATCGAAAAAAGACCTCTTGAGCTTATCATGGCCCTATCTCGGGTATTATTTGACAGACATCAGAGAGATATATCTTGTACGACTCGTTTACAGCACGACTATCGCTCGGCACTCAAAATTTGGATTTTTGAAATTTTGCGATTCTTTGTCCAAAATCAAAATTTCCTGTTTGCCAACCTAAAAATTATGTTATGGCATCAAAATTATGCAAATTGTGCAAGTTGCGAAGATAATCCTTGGAGACGCTGCAAGGCTAATGACAAATTTGAAGGATTACAGAAAGCTGGTTAAAGTCGCCATGCGGAGGATCCCAGTGCACAAAGCAGACGCTGGACAGACTCAAGACAGAAAAGAGAGAAAAAAACGAGACGAGAAGCATAAATGGAATATGAGAAAGCGGAGCAGACACCAAATGAGAATTCAGGCTGAAGGCCAAGTTTGGACTCGTCTTGTAACACACACACACACACAGGCACGAATACGACTGGCTGTGTGTGTGTGGGCGTTGGAGCAATTTCGGGTTTAGTATTTATGATGCTCATTTAAAATCCATTAGCAGCATAGGCCAGAGCAGCAGCAGCAAATAAAGGCATAGACACGAACAGACTCCCATATATATGTGTATGTTCATATATATATATATATGTGGATTAGATAATGTGTGTGCTGGGCTGTGGGCCAAAGTCAAAAGTGCCTCCAAGGTACATTTAGCTGGGAGCCAAATGTGTTTTATGCCGGCCACAATGACTGGGCCGCCAGTGGACCCCGGCGCAAGGCCCATTGAGGGACCACAACCTGGCCAAGACGTTTAACAACAATTGAATTTAGAGCGCAGTTCAGCGCTTCGAACAGGCGGCAGGCCAAAAGTTAAAGTGTTAAGAGCTAAAGTTCAAGTTTTGTGGATATAAATTTGAGGCCAGCACAGAGAGAGCGAGAGACAGTTTGGCAAGCACTGCTCTAGAGCAGTATGAATGTATTTGGCAAGCAAAGACGACGTTGTCGTATGTCTAATGCTTGACTGTGATTGTGATGGATAAGCAATTGGCAATATTGGACACAGAAAACAGGGAAGAGAGAGAGAGAGAGGGGGAGAGAGAGGGGGCTCTGTGTGCGCTGACAAATGGCAAAGCAATTTTTAATTGAAAATGTTTGCATGGATTCTTGGCAATGTGATGCGAGCCATATACATATAGCAGATACCCAGCTCTCAGGCCCTGCTGCTGCTGTTGATCTTTGTGTGCATTGCGTGTTGTGCCTGCATTTGATTGATTTATGCGACTGCAAAGCCGCTGCCTAGCAAAAAAAAAAAAAAAACCAGCTGGCAACAAACATAACAAGCTGAAAACCCCCAACTGGACACAGACAAAATCTTTGGCCAGAAAAAATGAATGGGGGGAAATAATATTCGCTGGCATTTTCAACAAATAAACTTCCAATGCGTCCTATCGAGTGCTGACTGTGGACTGTCGACTCTCGTCTCGACTGCTGAGTGTTGAGTGTTTTATAACGTGCGCAAATCCATGCGAATGAAATTATTAACATTTTTTTTTTTGGCAAACTCCGAGTCTCGTTGCGCCACTGAGCTGGCAAATTAAAAAGTGTTGCATACTTTCGCGCGCACAGCGAACTCAGCGCGAAGTATGGCAGGCAAATTGCGCATACGCAGCGTGGCCGCGCATAGCCAATAGCCCAACAAACAACAAGTAGAACTAGGTGAGAGATGGTTCTACTTGGCTGTCTCTGAGTGTGCCAGCAAATAGATACTCTAGCAAAGACATTAGAGTATAAATTATATGGAAATTTTAGAGGAAAAAGAAGTTAAATAATTTAATTTCTTTTTTTTTTAACTTATAATAATATTAAAAAAAAATAATTTTATTTATTTTTTATAGCAATAAAAATTATATATAATTAAAAATTATAGAAAAGTAGCAAGAGCTTTTTTTATATATATTTAATAATTTTATAAATAATAATTAAATAAATAAAAATAATAATAAAAAATAATTTTTAAATATGTATAAAAAAATTTTTAAAATTTAAAAATATATAAAAAAAATTAAAAACTTTTTTTATATTTTTTATATTTTTATGAATTAAATAAAAATTCTATTATTACAAATTATTCCATTCAGTGGCTTATTAAAGACTAAAAATACATACATGAACATAAATGGAATAGAACAAGAAAGGGAATAGTCTAAAGCAGAGTCTACATACTCTCAAGTTTAACATAAGTTAATCATTTTTATAGATTTAAAATATATATAATAAAATGTTAAACCGCAAAAAAATGCATAAGCTCAGCTCTTACCTTCAGCTTTCTTTTTGATTTTAGTTTTTAAATAAAGTTAAATATAGATTATGTTCAAATTACAATTTATATATTTAAATTTTAGTTCCCTTAGTATTTTTTATTATTTTGTATTACCTTATTATATTTGATTACCTTATTATATATTATTTTTTATTACCTTATTATATATTAATATTGCCATAGCTCACTGTACCTTTAGCTCGGCTCAGCTTGGTCTGGGCCTTCAGTTTCTCTTAAATAAAAACCCATTGAATAAATCGTATAAGCTGACTCGGCTCAATCAGAATTTGATGTTGCATTGTAAAAAGAATCCTTAGCTGAGGTAAAGCGTAAACAAAGCTGGGTTTTCATTGTTTGCCTGCCAGCTGAATGCTCCTAGAAATATTTAAAAATTGAAATAAAATTCAGCAGGAAGAGGAATATTCATATATTTTACATCATTTGATTTCATTTTCCTGCACAATAATAAATATCAAATATTTGCTGAAATAGACCATGGACTTCATTGCCTCTGCCTCTTTTGCCACATGCATTTTCTGACATTTACAACTATTTGAGCTGTAAATAGATCCATTCCCCCATCATTTGCAGACAAAAACTATTTTCAATTTATGCTAGTTAAACATACACGAAATAGATAAAAGCGTTTTGGCTGCATTTATGCCGAGAGTAGTATAAATATTTGGCAAATATCTCGCGCTGGCATGCGTTACACGAGCCATAACAAAATAATTATGCCCCGCCGGCGGAACTGTAGCTAGAAAACAAGAACAAATACTAGAGAGCGACGCGTGGCATCAACTTGGCACAGTTTTCAGGCGCTTTGGTGGCTGGCACGTGCGAGGCACGTTTTCACATATTTTCAGTTGCCAGCCAAAGCGAATTGCACTAGAAATTCAAAAATATGCAAGTGTGTGTGCGTTGCTGTTGTTGTGGGTGTGATTGGCTGTGCAGAGCGCGTGACTTTTGTGCAGTTGGATGCGGCTCACGTAATAAAGCCTGCCTCCATTTGCAGTGCGAGTCCTTGGCCAAAAAGCGACGTAGACAAACAGGACTCATGTGTCGTGGCCTGCTGAAGTGGAAACCAAAGCCGTTGAAAAGACATTTCAATTTGAATAAGAAACAACGAAGGAAAAAAGCTGAGCGCTGAGCGCTGAGCGCTGCTTGATGTTGCCGCCCGCGGATTCGGTTGACAGTGTCAACTCACTCCAGGTGGCATGCAAATGCAAGCCATGTCTCCCCCTCTCCCCCCCCCCTCTCTCTCTCTCTCTCTCTCTCTCTGTGTGTCTGACAATAATGCGCATTAGCGTGAAATTTCTTGGCACGAATTCCGTTGCGACAGCTGCCAAAGTTCCATTTGTGTGCGCTGGTCAAACATTTGCACAGCGCGCTTGCTTTGATTCGATTTCAAGTGCATGCCTATCGACGCGCGATTAATTATCGATCAATGTGACAGCGGGACTATCCGTGTGTGTGTGTGTGTGTGTATGCAAGTGCATTCTTGGCTGAAAGCAGCAGCTTAATTGCTTTGCTGCGCTATCAAGTGCATGTTTTAGTGATAAATAATTATCGATTGTTGCCAGTAATTATCGATCGATTGATAAAGCTTAAGGAATATGTAGATAGCTAAACATAGATGTTATAAATAAAGAATAAACTTAAATCTCTATCGATTAGTTAGTTACAATTGGCTTGGAATTGCTCATATGAAGGTTATCGATAAATTATCGATATGTTTTTTAAAAATAGATTTTTATATAGGCTTTTGTTAATATATACTACTAATGAAAAGGTTAAATCTACGACAATGTTTTATTATATCAAATAAAAATCGATAAACGATAACGATAGGTGTAAACCTTAAAAGCTTTGTGTTCATTAAGCTTCATCAAAAGCTCAAGTCAGCTAGATACTCTTCAATTCCATCTTCCCATGCTAATGGCCTCAGCTCCACTCCATGCTGCAACGATTAAACGTTTATCGATTCAACTGAATCAAAGTCGATTTAGTTATATCAATAAGCCGATTGACAGCTGAGAGAATTTTGTGCAGTGTATTTGAATATTTGATGCCACTGTGCGGCAGAGAACGCCGCACGACACCTTGACTAACGAAATTCGTTGGCTTACATCCTTGAGGCAGCTAAACTATGGCAACGACAACAACAAGGACTCGCTGGGCGTCTCAGTTGCCAGGTCGCCCTGTTATTGCTTGCCAATATCGGAGACTCTCTCTGTGTGTGTGTGTATGCAGCCAGGCAGCAGCGGCGGCGGGTCTGCGGCTTGTCTTTTTTGATTATGCCTTTGCCAAAGGCAAAAGGCAAAGTGCCAAAAAAGCAAAGGACACAATCCGGGCGCAAAAAGCATTTTGCAGACCAACGAGAAGCCAGAGGAGCTGGCTTGGTAGCCGTAGGGAACGATACAGACACGTGCTAATGCCGCACACAATTGCAATTAGTGTCAGTGTGCTGGCATCCTGCTCCTGATGGCTGGCTGGAAGACTGGCTGGCTGGCCAAGCTGGCCTGCATTCCAGCCACATTTGCATAGACGCTCAACAAAGAAATGCTGCTGTGCTTTAAGATTTGAGCCAGCAGCGCCTTCTCAGTTTACTTTAAGCTCATTTCACCTGTTTCTCTCCCTCTCTCTTGGCCATTTGAATGAGTGCAACATTGTGAAATTTCAGCTGGCAGCTTTAAGTCAAATTATCTGCTATAAAAGTTTGTGCAAAATGTTTTCCTTTGCAACAGCTGGTGCGGGTGTGGGCGCGTACTTAACAGCTTTTGCGACAAAGCAAATTAATTGCTGCCCACTTTCAATTAACTTGCAGCAGCTCGACCCACTCCTCTGTGGGTGTCGATGTGTGTGTGTGTGTGTGTGTGGGTGCAACCGCAAGTGTCGAATAAAAGTTTTGTTGTTGCAACAGCTGGCGCTGCCGCTGCTGCTGCCGCTGGTGTTGTTATTGTAGCTGCGACTGTTACAGCGCAAAGCCAATTCAATTAATTTCAATGGCCATACATATGACACCTATGGACCGCTGCACACACGAGACTGCCGAGTGCCGACTGCAGAACTGGCCCAAAAAAGTAGGCAACACTTTTTTCCATAAGCAATGCAATCGCACGATAAACATTGACAGCCCAACAAAAAAAAAACAGAGGGGGGGGGGAAAGGCTATACGAGTTGGGCAACTGACAACTGGTTGCTGACAATTGCACAGCGCAAAAAACTGAACAGAAAAGCAAAGAAATGCACGAATGACAGCGGAGCAAAGAGCTCAGAGACAAGCTTATCAGCGATGGGCTGCATTGTAGCTAAGAGAGTGTGTTGTGTGTGTAAATATATATATATATTCATTAGCAGAGTCTGTCAGAATTGCTTTCTATATCTTATTTAACAGAGCTAAAGACGCTCATGCAAAATGCTTTGGGCAAGCGGAAAGATAGTTCTAACTTAGCTTCAATGGATGAAGTTTGTTGATGGCATTTTTCTACTATTGAATATTGAAAACAAAATATTTAGATACATTTAATAATATTTTAAAATATTTCAAAAATATTCCAAAATATTTTAGGTCATTTAAAAATATTTAAAAACTTTGAAAAATATTTTAAAATATGTAAAAATATTTCAAAATATCTAAAAATATTGTAAAATATTTAAAAATATTTAGAAATCTTTAAAAATATTGAAATATATTTTAAAAATAATTTTAAATAATTTTAAATAATTTTAAAATATTTAAAAATATTTTAAAATGTTTAAAAATACTGAAATATATTTAAAAATATTAACAAAATATTAAAAATTATTAACACATATGAAAAATATTTTAAAATATTTTTTTTTTTAATTTAAAAATCTTTAGAACATATTGAAATATATATTTTCATATATTTGAAAATATTTTAACATGTCTAAAAATATTTAAAAATATTTAAAAATGTTTAAAAGTATTAAAAAAAATTTTAAAATGTTTAAAAATACAAAAAAATATTAAAAATTATTGAAAAATACTGAAATATATTAAAATATATTTACAAAATATTTAAAATTATTAAAAATATGAAAAATATTTAAAAATATTTTTTAAAAATTAAAAAAATATTTTAAAATATTTTCAAAAAAATAATGAAAAATATTTATATCATATTAAAATATATATTTTTAAATATTTTTAAAATTTTTTAAATGTCTAACAATATTTAAAAATATTTAAAAGTATTTAAAAATATTTCAAAATATTTAATAATATTAAAAATTACTTCAAAATATTGAAAAATACTTTAAAATATTTAAATATATATTTTAAAATATTTAAATTTATATTTAAAAGTATTTTAAAATATTTAAAAATATTTAAATATATTCAAAAGTATTTTTTGAATTTATAATACTATAATAAAGCCTTTTAAGCTATGATTGAACTGTTTCCTTCTATTTGATCTATTTCTTTCTTTTCCAAATGTATAACTTGATTAAATTGCCACTAAAACAACACAAAAATGGATTTCATAATAAAATACACAAATATAAAAAAAAAAAATAAGAAAACAAAACTTCAAAGTGATGGTTGAATGACAAAAACTATATTGAAACTGCTCAAAAGCAGAATGAGCGCTGCCTTCAAGGCACTTTCCGCTCAGCGACTCGCTGGCTAACAGAAGTTGTTGCACATAAGCTTATTATAGTCTAGGTGGCTCAGAGAAGAACCTTGCGTCTCTTAATATTATATATTTTAAATATTATTATCTCGTACACTATCAACAAATAGAATATCGCTGCCTCAGCAAAGTCTTTGCTGTTTCCATTTAAACGTTTAAGCAGACGCAGCGAAATACAATTTCAATATTTATTCAGCTGTTGGGCAGCGCCACAATCGAAGGGGCTTATGTTTACATATACATGAATATAGTATATCCATTATGAATGTGTGCGTGTGTTCATGTAGGTGTTGCAAGCACGCGCAGCGGAAGTCACGTGACGTGTTGTGTGACACGTACGCGACAGCAGCTGTAGTCAGCGAGCTGCAACAGAATCTGGTGTTTGCTGCTCCTGCTGCTGCTCCTCTTATTGTTGTTGTTGTTGTTGTAACTTTTCAATTTGGCCAAGATGACGATGATGATGAAGGTGGGTTGCAGCTTTAAGCAACGTCAAATGCAAATGCAAACGCCAACGCGACTCATTAAAATTACTCCAAGCAAAGTTGTGTGATACATCCTGCTTTCAGCAACAGGAACGAGGCTCGGCCCAGTTCCGGGTTAAATAATTTAATTTGGCTGCAAAATGGCCAACGGGCATAAGTAACGACCACGCGGCGTATGAGCAACGCGCAGTTTTATTTAACGCCCGCCTAACCGGAAGCCGGGACCTCGTTTGGCTCGTCGTGTAACAAGGCAGCAAGTGTAGATGGTGCAGCAGGAGCCGCAGGAGCAGGAGCGCCTGCTATGCTGAAGCGTAGGTCTACATGGGGTCGCACCTGGTATGTGCAGATGGGATCGCTGCTGCTGGTGCAGGTGCAGGTGCAGGCGACGCATATTTCATGGCACTAATGTAGCCAGTCATAAAATCACAATGCGGGGCGACGTGGGCGTGCCAACATGCATGTGAACATTCAGCTGCGAAACGCCGAACCCACCGCCGGGGGACTGCCAACTTGCTAAAAAAAAAAAAGAAAAAAAAGGAAAGGAAATGGAACGAGTTAAAGCAGAGGCACGCAAAATAAAAAATGATTTGATATTTAGCAAGCTGCGAAGAAAACACTCTTAAAAATATTGTAAAAAAATAATAATAATAATTAAAAAATAAATTAAAGTTGGATTAAGAGAAATATTGAGAAAATGAGAAGTTGCTGCTGAAGAAGTTGGAAAATTTATAAAAAGAAATTAATTATAGAGAAATAATTTATAGAGTCATAAAATGACTAAAAAATAAAATATATTCCTGGGTATTTAAGGGGCATAAAAAATACATAATAAAAAATATAAATATAAATTTTTATATTTTTGTAAATATTTACTATAATCATTCATATTAATATATATTTTTTAATTTTTTTATATATATTAAATATTAATATGTATTTTTTTTATTTTTTATATATATTAAATATATAAAAAAATATAAAAAATATATATTAATATGAATAATTATACTAAATATGTACATAAATATAAAAATTAAATTTAATGAATAAACAAAAATAATAAAAATTGATATATTTTAAAATAAATTTAAATATAAGTTTAAATAAATAAATGTATATAAGTAATAAAATAATATAATAAATTTATAAAAAATATATAAAAAAATATATAAATATATCTCAAAAATTAAAAAAAAAAATAAAAAAGAATTATACATAATTGATTATAGTAAAATATTAGCCAAAAAATGTATACAATATTTTTAAAATAATTTTTGGGAATTGTCAAAAGTCTAACTCAAGCCAAAAGGCTTCTGACTAAGTATAAAAAAATATACAAATATATTTCAACGCCTGAAGGCCTTTGTCGCTCTGGCTTAAAACAAAAATTGTTATTGAGAATTAATTCTTGGTAACAATAAAATAAATAAATAAATAAATATTTTTCAATTTTTTTTTTTAGTATCGATTTTCTGAGTAACTTTAAAAATATCTGTATTATATACACACACATCTTCATTTTATATTTATATAGTATATATTTATATAGTATAGTATAGTATATAGACAACTCTAGAGTGCACCCCATGTCCATGCGAATATATAAGAATTGAAATCGGGTTGAAGCGGTGCGCCACTTGAGCTCTAGCAAAAAAGGTGTCAAAATCATGATACCTTCAGCGGGGACGCGCATAAATAAAATAGCATAAGAAAATTTAATAAAAATATATAAAAACCGGATGAGAAATGAAAAATTGCGCTGGGAACTTACTTCATGGCGAATGTCAGCAAGTTTTTTCCTCTTCTGGGGGCCTCGATGGGTGTGTGGCAGCAACACCCAGCAGCGTGAAACTGCATGGCTGGCTGGGCATGAAAATGCCAAAGGGGGCAGCCAAATGAGCAGCGGCAGGGGTGCAGCCGAGAGGGGCTGGCCAAGCGAGGGACGCTTGGGCAGCATGTGTTGAAATGCAAAACGGAACATTTTTTTGCTTACTTTTTATGTGTGTGTGTGTGTGTGCCGGTGTGTGTGTGTGTGTGACCAGCTGACAAGCGTTGCTCATTAAATTTTATTTTATAATTACACACACCAACACACACCAACACACACACATGGGCGTGCTTTAATGTGTTGGCTGCCTCGTAATTGGGTCCGGGAGAACGCAACGGTTTTAGGCGCCCGATTTAAGGGCGGACTTTGAACATTTTTGTGCGGAATTTGTGGGACAAAAACGACAGCAACAACAACAACAATGGGCATTTAAGCATTTGGTCAGTCGGTGATTAAACTAAAGTGTTTCAAAGTTAATTGCCAATGAAATAGCAACAACAACGACAACAACAATAGCTAAGACCTGTTAGCCTTACGCTTGACCAACCAGCCAAGTGGCCAACAGCCACAACAACAGCAAATACCAACAAAAACAACTACAGGCCCAAAAAAACGATTGCCAAACGCTTCAGAGAGCCAGTTAGGCCAAATGGCCCACTGCACAGTGCACAAAATATAAAAAAAAACTTTTATAGAATCTAATTTTGTTTAGAAATTACATAAATATTTTAAAAATCTCTATATTTTTAGGGACTACAAAATTATTCAAAATATTTATTAAACTACAAAAATTCATAAATAGAAAAATGTCATAAAAATGTATTCTTTTTTGTATTGTTTTTTTTTTTAATTTTTCCTAAATTTTTAATTCTTAAAACATTTTTTACTGTTTTTTCCACTTTCCAAAAAAAAAAAAAAAAAATTGGTGTGCTCAAAATATTTATTTATAAATTTATTAATTTTATTGTTTTTATTTAAAATAATATATTTTTCAATGATATTAAATATTGACTTATCTTAATTTTATTTGCAGTAAACAAAATATATTTAAAACTGTGTGGTACTCAAATTTTTAACTTTATTTATACACATATTAAAAAATTTTTTTTTATGTATTAACATTTTTTTAAGTAAAAAAAGTTTATTTTTAATATTAATTTTTACATACATTAAAAAAATATTTTTTTTATGTTTTAACATTTTTTTAAGTAAAAAAGTTTGTTTTTAATATTAATTTTTTTTAATTATTAATTTTTTAGATTTTTTAAATAAAAAAATTAGTTTTAAATGTGTTTTAAATTATTTTTTATTAAAGTTTTTAATTTTTTTTATTTATTTTTTTATTTTTTTAAATAATTTTAAATTTTTTTTATTTTTCAAATATTTTTTTTTGTTAATTTTTTAAATAATTTAAAAATTTTTTTTAATTTTTAAATTATTTTTTATATTATTATATTAAGCAGAAAACATTTTTTTATTCCTTTTGAAAACTTTCGACCTATGTATTATGTATAACATAACTCAAAAGTGTTTCTAGTCTTATTTTGATCACGTATTCATCGATCCGCGCCCACTGTGCTGTTGTTGTGTTGGGCCAATGCACTGGAACAATGTAATAGGCCAGGGCCGGGGCCATTTGCTAGTTGTTGCGGCTGTTATACCTCAAATTGGTATTATTTAAAAATGTCGATGGGTCACGCTTCTCGTCCAATATGTCCTGGCAGGCAGGAGCACCAGTCCTGGCTGCCATAGTCGTGTAATTGAAAATGGTTATTGGCAAGTTAATGGCCCATTCGAGCGACGAACCGAACTCGGCTCCTTAATTGACTATTTGTATGCTAGCCCCACAGAGTCTTAGCCCCATGCAATTAACCCACTTTAACCCCACTCACCCTCTCGCTCTCTCTCTCTCTCTCTCTATTGCAGATTATCCACGCGTGGAGGTGGGACCGCAGAACCCGCTGCGCGTCGAGCGCGATCACATTGCCAAGCTGGATTGTCGCGTCGACGCCAAGCCGATGGTCTCCAATGTCCGCTGGTCACGCAACGGGCAGTATGTGAGTGCCACGCCCAGCCATACGATCTATCGCGTGAGTCGGCACCACGCCGGAAAGTACACGTGCAGCGCGGACAACGGACTGGGCAAGACCGGGGAGAAGGACATCATACTGGACGTGCTCTATCCGCCGGTTGTCACCATCGAGTCGAAGACCCACGAGGCCGAGGAGGGCGAGACCGTGCTCGTGCGCTGCAACGTGACCGCCAATCCGCCGCCCATTGCCATCGAGTGGCTGAAGGAGGGCGCCACGGACTTCCGCTACGCCGGAGAGCTGCTGACCCTCGTCTCGGTGCGGGCGGAGCACGCGGGCAACTACATCTGCCGCTCGGTCAACCTGATGCAGCCCTTCGGCTCGAAGCGCGTCGAGGGCGTGGGCAACTCCACGGTCGCCCTGCTCGTCCGCCATCGTCCCGGCCAGGCCTATATAACGCCCAACAAGCCGGTGGTGCACGTGGGCAACGGGGTGACCCTGAGCTGCTCGGCCAATCCGCCGGGCTGGCCGGTGCCCCAGTATCGCTGGTTCCGCGACATCGAGGGCGAGGCGAGCAACACCCAGAAGATCCTGGCCCAAGGACCCCAGTACTCGATACCCAAGGCCCACCTCGGCAGCGAGGGCCGTTACCACTGTCACGCCGTAAACGAGCTGGGCATCGGCAAGATAGCCACCATCACGCTGGAGGTGCACCAGCCGCCGCAGTTCCTGGCCAAGCTGCAGCAGCACATGACGCGGCGCGTGGGCGACGTCGACTACGCCGTGACGTGCAGCGCCAAGGCGAAGCCGAAGCCGCAGATACGCTGGATCAAGGACGGCACCGAGATACTCACCGCTCGCCGGCTCTACGAGATACGCACCACGCCCACCGACGCCGGCGGCGGCGTCGTCAACGTCCAGAGTGTGCTCCGCTTCCGCGGCAAGGCGCGGCCCAACGGCAATCAGCTGCTGCCCGGAGATCGGGGCCTGTTCACGTGCCTCTACGAGAACGACGTGAACTCCGCCAACTCGTCGATGCACCTGCGCATCGAGCACGAGCCGATCGTCCTGCATCCGTACAACAAGGTCGCCTACGACGTGCGCGAGTCGGCGGAGGTCGTCTGCAAGGTGCAGGCGTACCCCAAGCCGGAGTTCCAGTGGCAGTTCGGCAACAATCCCTCGCCCCTGACCATGTCCTCGGACGGACACTACGAGATCAGCACCCGCATGGAGAGCAACGACATCTACACGACCATCCTGCGCATCGCCCACCTGCAGCACTCGGACTACGGCGAGTACACCTGCCGCGCCGCCAACGACCTCAGCACGATCCGCACGCAGATACGGCTACAGCCGAAGGGTCCGCCGGAGAAGCCGAACGCAATGAAGATCCTCGAGGTGGGCCACAACTACGCCGTGCTCAACTGGCAGCCGGGCTTCAATGGCGGCCTCTCGAACACCAAATACTTGGTCAACTATCGCCGGGTTGCCACGCCCCGTGAGCAGCTGCTCTCGGACTGCTCCGGCAATGGCTATGCGGCCAGCTACCAGGTGAGCAGCTCGGCCTCCTCGCAGGCGGGCGCCCACGAGTCCATCGAGTTCAACTGCTTCCACGAGAACCCCTGCAAGCTGGCGCCCCTCGATCAGCACCAGAGCTACATGTTCAAGGTCTACGCCCTCAACTCGAAGGGCACGTCCGGCTACTCGAACGAGGTGCTCGCCACCACCAAGGTGAGCAAGATCCCGCCGCCGCTGCACGTCAGCTACGACCCCAACTCCCATGTGCTGGGCATCAATGTGGCCGCCACCTGTCTCTCCCTGATTGCCGTCGTCGAGTCTCTGGTCACCCGGGATGCCACCGTGCCCATGTGGGAGATTGTCGAGACGCTCACGCTGCTGCCCTCGGGCAGCGAGACGACCTTCAAGGAAGCTGTCATCAACCACATCGCACGCACGGCCCACTACACCACGGCCACCACCTCGGGCCGCAGTCTGAGTCCGGGAAACGGACATCACGGAGAGGATCGCACCATGGCGCTGGCTGAGACCGCGGGACCGGGTCCGGTGGTGCGCGTCAAGCTCTGTCTGCTGGCCAACCACGAGCATTGCGGTGCCTATGCCAATGCTGAAAGTAAGTACGCGGAACTAGTTCAAAATGAGAACAGTGAAATGTAGAGGAACTAGTTCGAATCTGAATAAGAACAAACTTAGCTTGAAAAGTCTAAATAGAGAACTGTGTAGCCTTATAGAAGACATATCAATATGCCGATGAACTCGGAACTAGTTCGTTTTCTTCAAAACGAACTCCATAAAGATTATGATAGAGAAAGCTGAGTAAGGATTTTCTGCCTAGTGATCGATGACTAATTCGTTCTATATGCGGAACCAGTATGCGGAACTAGTTCTTTTTGGTCATAACATTATTTTGTTATACTACGAGTTTTTGCTACCCAGAAATGGTTTTTGGTGAGTAATCAGTTTTGGGAACTAGTTCATATCGTTCTTTTCGAAGAATAAACTAAATACGTTCAACAAACTTAAGTAATACATTACTTATTCAGTTAATATGGAGAAGTTCCATGCGGAACTAGTTCATTTGGCTTATAATTCAATTGGAGTAGCCAACCAAAAAGAACTAGTTCATACTGCCATACTTCATACTCAATTCCTAGTTCGGTCATTTACAGTAGGCAATTGTTTTATGGAACTAGTTCATTTTGTTAACAATTTAATCCATAAGAGTAGCCAACCAAAAAGAACTAGTTCATACTGCCATACTTCATACTCCATTTCTAGTTCAGTCATTTTCAGTAGGGCAGTATATAACGGAACTAGTTCATTTTGCTAACAATTAAATCCATAAGAACAGCCGATCTAAAAGAACTAGTTCATACTGCCATACTTCATACTCAATTGCTACTTCCTAGGGTAGTAGTTAACGGAACTAGTTCATTTTGTTAACAATTAAATTCATAAGAACAGCCAACCAAAAAGAACTAGTTCATACTGTAATACTTCTTACTCCATTTCTAGTTCAGTCTTTAATAGTAGGTAAGCACTTTACGGAACTAGTTCATTTTGTTAACAATTAAATTCATAAGAATAACCAACCAAAAAGAACTAGTTGATACTTAAAGCGCTTAACTAACTGAAACCCGCACGCACTCGTTTGCTCCGCACTTAAAGAATCCCAAAACCGAACTAGTTCTTTTCGGCCACCACAGCCTTCATACCAAACCGAAACGTAATAAATCTTAATCTCTCGCTACTCTCTGCCTCTTCCTCTCCCTCTCTCTCTCTTCCTCTCCCTCTCTCTTTCTCTCCTTCCCCTCTCTCGTTGCAGTTGGCAAGGCGTATATGCCGCACGGCTCCTCGCTGACGACCTCCGCCTGGGTGGCCATCAGCATAGCCGGACTGTCGTTTGTGCTGCTGCTGGCGCTGCTGTACGGTTTCTGTCGCTGCCGGCGGTCGCATGCGGCCAAGAAGCAGGCGGCGACGGCCAGTGCGGCCACGGCCACGCCCAGCAGTGGGGCGAAGGACTACGAGGTGGATGCCACATGCGGCTCGCTGGTGGCCGCAACTGGAGATGCGCAACAGCAGGCGCCGCCACCGCCGCCGCCCTACTACCCCACTGGGAGCCTCGACAGCAAGCAGCTGGACGGTGGCATGGAGCTAACACTAACAGCTCTCCACGATCCCGATGAGCAGCTAAACATGCAGCAGGGCGAGATGCACACACAGCAGCAGCAGCAGCAGCAACAACAGCAACAACAGCAACAGCAGCAATATCAAACGCAATCCAAATGCCAGCAACAAGGACTCTACCAGCAGCAGCAGCAGCAGCAGCATACGAATGGCTATGGATATCATGTGGCAAGTGGCATTGGCATCGATGGCGACAGCTATCAAGTGCTGCCCTCCTCCGTCGCTGGACACCATGGCGAGTGTAAGTAGGCAGCTGGGCGTGGTCGAGTGGGCCTCCTTCATTAAGCGTCGCAATTTCCTTTCTCTTTTTTTTTTTTTTTGTTGAGGCTCTGCTCAGATTTATGGCGGCCATTTTGACGCCTCTTGCAGCTGGGGGGAGGGGGACGGGGGGAGGTAGGGGCTCACGTAATTGCATTTCATGTCAATCTAGTAGCAGTGCCTGCTGCGCCTCATGCAAATGTCCTTGCATAAGCAGCAGCAGGCAATGCAAATTCCTTGGCAACCAAATGACATCCATCTGGCGACTATCCGACTCGCCGTATCCAGTGTCCTGTATCCTGTGTCCTGTATCCTGTATCCTGTATCCCGTATCCGTTCTGTTCGCTGCATTTCGGCGTAATTCCAATTAAGTGAGAATTAAGCCGTTAGCCGTTTCTTTTGTCCTCTTAATTGGCTTTAAGCCCCGAGTCCTTCACATTTCGTGCGATTGCAACTCATAAAACGGCTCCTCGACAAACTCGCTGACACTCGAGTCGCCCCCTCACTCGAGCGACAATTAAAAAGCAAAGCGACAAGCGACAGCCATCGGATGAGCTTAAAGCAAATCTTAAAGCTTAAGCAACTCTCAAGTGACAGCTACTAACTAGTCGCTCCCCCTCCGCTCCGCTACTCAAATAAAAATCAAATGAAAAAGAAAAAGACAAAGCGGAAAATAATCTGACAAAGAACTGAGCATCGAGCGCTCCGGGCTCTTGGCACAAGACACAACTCGAGCCATTTGCCAAGAGTTGCTCCAAAAGCAACTAAAAGATTTCAGATTTAAGCTTTGATCAAAGCAAAGCACTTCAGCTGCGCTTAGCCTGAGCCAAGTTAGTGAAACGAAAGCGCTTAAACTAGCCAAGATTTAAGAGCTGAGCTGAGAGAAATATAAGTTTGAGTCATAAGTGGGCCAAAGACATATTCCTGCTAATTACAGTTAAATTACTGACAAGATTGTAGTTAACTGAACTTCTGGGGTTTCGACTGCTGCGTCGGAGCAGAAATATCGAATGTAGTTTAGATATTACAATTAAAATATATTTTAGAAAATGTGTAATTACATTTTTGTTCATTATTTTAATTTAATTGTGTTGTTAATATACATACACCTTTTTTTAAATTTTATTTTATTATAATTTTAGTTAAAATATATGTCTAAAAATTATAAAAAAAAAATTGTTTTTGTTTTCTACTTATTTATTTTAATTTTGTTTTTAATATATTAAATTTTTTATAATTTTATTTTATTGTTATTTAAGTTAAAATATATCTTTAAAAACTATAAGAGAATATTCGTTATCCTTTTCTATTATTTTATTTTTTCATTTTAAATATTTGATCATTTTGTTTCCATTAATTATAAAAATTCAAATATATTTTAGGCTTAGAAAAACAAAAATATATTTTTTCTTATTTTTTATTATGAATGATTCTTCTTTAGTTTTGTTTTATGTAAATTCAAATATATCTAAGAAGCATATAGTTTAAAAATTGCTTATTATTTTCTATTACATAATTTTATTTTATTTTAATATATATTTTTTCCTTCTATTATAGAAACTTAGAAAAGTTAATGTTATTTTTTGTCTTTATTTCTTATTAATTTCCGTTCTTCTCTTTTTTATAAAAATGAATATATTTCGCCTATGGATTTCTATTATTTAATTTAAATTTTGTAAATACTTTGTTACCTATTATTATAGAAGCTTAGAAATATAAATGTTTTTTTTTTTAAATTTTAATTTTATCATAATTAATTTTCTCTTTTTTATAAAAATGAAGATATACATATGTACATACATATGTACACACATATGTATGCATCTCAGAAAAACTTAAATCCAGATTTTTATTCATTTCTACTATTTAATTTTAACTTTTTTAAAATTATTTTCAAACGTTTTTATTAGTTCATTAAATTAATATACATCTTAAACTTGAAATAATAATAATTTATATATTTTTAAATTTTTTATTTAATTTTTATCAAATAATATATATATTTAAAAAATGTATTTAATTTTAATTAAATAATTTTTTTTATTTTTTATTTACCTTAAATTAGATAATTTATATATTTTTAAATTTTTGTTTAATTTTTATCACTTATTTAATTTTAATTTAATACTTTATATTTTTTATTTATTTATTTTAAATTTAAATTTATTTATTTTTAAATTTAAATTTATGTTTATCAATTATTTAATTTTGATTAAATAATTTATATATTTTTTAATTTTTCATACTCAGCTTTTTTTCTTAGCTGCTCCTTAGCTCTGAATTTGTTTGAGTTAGCTCAACTCGGTCAACATTCTCTTTAGACTTTGACTATAAAAACTCTAATGAACTGTCTCGACTTGAGCTGCTCCACATTTCATGCCCCCCCCCTGCTTGATGCCCAACCCTCTCAGTTGGCAACCGCAAACAAAATTTAGCTCTTGTGTAAAATTTTCTCTTTTCGTACAAATCTCAACAAGTGTTTGAGACGTGAATGTGTAATTTAGCTTTTCGCAATGAAAGTGCCGTTAAGCGGCAGCCGCACGAAGGTCACCGTTGCCCAAAGGCAACGTGCTTAAAGGCCTTAAATAGTTTTTAATTATATTCCAAGTGCATAATGCCTTTCTAACTAGACTAAATGCTTTTTGTATATGTATATATGTATTTTTATAATTTTATTACATTTCATTTCGTTTCGCGCATGGCGGGGGCGGCTCCTCCCCTGAGACAGGTACCCAGCCAGAGACATAGTTTTTTTCACAAAGTTTCTTCTCTGTGTGTGAAAGGCAACATGTTTGGAGCGCTCGCCTCGCCTCGGCTCAGTTGGCAACAAATTTGACCAAAAAATGTGCACCACAGAATGCACTTTAATTGTGTGCGTGTGTGTGCGTGTGTGTGTGTGTGTGGCCTTTGGCTGCTTTCATTAGGAAGGCAACGTTTAGTCGTCAGCTGCTTCTGCTCGGCTTCATTTTTTTGGACAGCTTTTGAATTCGCGTTGCCAACGCCAACTTAATTACTATTTCTTTACCCACATCCTGCTGCAACGCCAACCGACCGGAAACAAAACGTCGTGTGATACACACACACCTCACCCTACCCCCTCCCTCCAACTCTCTCTGTGTGTGTGTGTGTGTGTGTGGTCCGTGTGGTTGCAACCAAAGCAGGACCACTTGAGGCGACAACCGTTCCTCCAGCAGCAGCAGCAACAGCACGCGCCAAACTAACGAAACAGCCCACCATTAGCACCACCAACAACACCACCACCAACACCCCCACCATCAGCAACAACAGCAACTCCACCTTGCAGCGGGGCCAGGTGAGGGGGCGGCAGCTGGTGCAGCAGGTGACCGCAGCTACGGCAGCCACCACCACGGCGCTGGCAACGACAATTACAACAACATCACGTAATGCCAAAACCGCAACAACAACAACGACGCTCGCCATCTCAGGTAAAGGCACAGGAAAATGTTGTGGGATTAAAGAGAAACAGCAGCGAGCACCGAAAGCACCGACAGCACCACCAGCACCAGCACCAGCACCACACTTGAACTTTGCACCACAAAATGCACACACGACGCCAATAACTAACTGTATAACAACTTGCACCAAGCAAAGCCTGCCTCTTGCCCCACGCCTCTTGCCTCTTGCCTCACGCCACTTGCAACGCACGCTCCAATCTTAATGCACCTATGCACCTATTGTTCCACTTCTTCATCTTCACCTCCATCTTCTTCTGCTTCTTCATCCACTCTCACGCATATCTCTCATTTATCAACACTTTTGTGCACCAAATACGTTCCATAATATACTCTGCGCACCGGAACCTCAAATATGTTCGGCTTAATATGCGGGGGAGAAATAAATTTAGGATTTATATACAGGAATCGAAATATTTAAAAATATTTATTATGCATTTTTTACTACTTATAATATTTTTAGATATTTTTTATGAATCATTTGATACTATAAATATTTTTAAATATTTTTTATGAATTATTGAATACTTTGAATATTTTGAGATATTTATTATGCATTATTTAATATTTGAAATATTTTAAAATATTTTTTTTTTATCAATAAGTTAATAAATTGAATATTTTTAAATATTTATTATAAATTATTAATTATTTTGAAATATTTTGTTATTATTTTTCTTTAATGCTTCAAATATTTATTATAAAATTTTTGTTACTTTTAATATTTTAAACCATTTTTGAATTAATTATTTAACACTTTAAATATTAAAATAAAAAAATATTTTTCATTCATTATTTAATTTTTTTAAAAATTTGAAAATATTTATTACAAATTTTTTAATATTTTAAACAGTTTTAATCAAACTTTTAATACTTTAAATATTTGTCAATATTTATTATACATTATTTCATATTTTAAATATTTTTAAATATTTTTTTTAATTTTTAATTTTTAAATATTATTTAATACCTTAAAAAATTTTAAATATTGCTCCCACTTTAAATTGTTTGATATATTTATTATAAATGATTAAATACTTGACAAAATTGTAGTAATAAATAGCAAATTTAGTTTTAGTTGCTAATACGTAAAGTGAATTTACTTACGTCAGCCGCCATTATTCGCATAATTAGGCAGCCAATGCCTTTCACAGTCTGCCTCGAGTTGTGTTCTATTCGCGCACTGAAATCGTAATGAACCTGTTGGAGCATCCACAGCCTAAGCAGTCAGCTCGCTCGCACGCAGCAACGCCAGCGATAACGCACTATCGTTGTCTCTCTCTATCACGCGCGCTCCACCATTCGATCGGCCAATATTTGCAAGCTCTCAGCCTCGCAGCCAACAGCCAATCAGAAGAAGCTTGATCAGCGCAGCGAGACAGAGCGAGAGCAATAGCTAAGTTAGAGTCTGCAATTGGACCATTTAACGACACATACACACACACACATACACAGAATTTGATTTGTGGGCTTTTCGTTAAGTGTCCGATCGCCTGTCAGATGCGATTCGATGATGAGAAGTTCAGAGGAGAAAGAAAAAACACAAAAAAAAATTTGTAGACACAAAACGGCTGAACACAATTCGGTCCTAGGAAATTTTGTTCGGAATCTAAATCTAAACCTTTTTAGCCACTATTTGTACACGCAGTTTTTGTAATGTTCTTGCTTAAATCGCCGCTCAATCGACTTGGGGTATCGCCACAGCGTTTCGTGACGCTTCAGTACCGCAACCACTTCTTCAAATGGCCCCCGAAAGCCGTGAAGAGCGGTCCGCAGTTGCAGGTGACGAAGCCAACGGAACGCAATAAGTCGGTGGAGACGAATGCCGTGAAGCAGCCGCCGACGCCGCTGGAGGAGATACCCAAGGAGCCGAAGCTGGGCAAGATGAAGGCGGTGCCGCCGCCTCCCTTCAACATCAAGGATCAGCGCGACAAATGGCTGGCCAAGGTCTCGCCGCAGATGCAGGGACGCAAGCGCAAGCCCAACGAAGCAGCGGACGCCAGTCGCGGCAAGTTCGGCCAGCCGGGCACGGCGCCGGCACCACACTCACCTGTGCCAGCTCACCTCAATACGGAAGGCAACTCCATGAGCTACAGCATGCCCAAGCAGTTCCAGCCGCCGGCCTGGCAGCAGCAGCAGCACCAGCAGCAGCAGCAGAAGCCCCAGCCCGCCGAGGACTCGGGCAGGGGCTCGGCGGAGCGCAGCTCCTGGGTGAATCGCATGCACGGCGCACAGCAGTCGAAGCAGGCCCAGTGGCTGAAGGACATGAAGGCCAAGCAGCAGGCGGGCGCCGACATGCAGCAGCAGAAGGTGCAGCCGATCAAGATTCCCATGCCCAAGACCTCGCAGTCCACGTCGGCGACTCCAGCCGCAGTCGAGCCGGCGACGAAGGAGGAGGAGGAGCCTCCCGAGCCCAAGACGCCGGAGCGCCTGGCCTACCTGGAGGCGGTCAAGCTGCTGAACAACTACCAGATCCACGAGCCCACGGCCGGACGTGCCCAGTCCAAGTCGAGCCACAGCGATCCGAGCCTCGATCCGAACATCGAGCACACGCTGCTCTGCCTCAGCGCGACGGGGCTCGAGCGGGAGCAGCTGGAGCGCATGCCCGTCATCCAGGTGGCCGGGACCAAGGGTCGCGGCTCCACCTGCCTCCTGGTGGAGTCCATTCTGCGCGCCCACGGCGTGCGGACGGGCGTGCTGTGCGCCCCGCATCTGTTCCTGACCAACGAGCGCATACGCATCGACGGCGAGCCGCTGCCCGAGGAGCAGTTCACCGAGCTGTTCGGGCAGCTGCACGAGCAGCTGCTGGAGCTCCAGCCGCCGCCGAGCTACACCAAGCTGCTGACCGTGATGGCCTTCCACGCGTTCCGCAACGCCGGCCTGGACGTGGCCATTGTCGAGGTGGGCAGCGGCTGTGCGAGCGACTGCACCAACATCACGGCGCACGCCCGCACCATCGGGATCAGCACGCTGGGCTGGGAGCAGAGCTTCAGCTTGAGCAACTCGATGCGGGACATCGCGTGGGCGAAGGCGGCCATCATGAAGCCCGAGGCGAGCGTCTACACCAGCGCCAACCAGATCGAGTGCTGCGAGGTGCTCAGCCAGCGGGCCAACCAGGTGGGCGTCCAGCTGCACCGCGTGCCCAGCTACCTGGACTACGTGGAGGCGAACGCCAGCTGCAAGCAGCTGCTCTCCGGCGCCAACTACTCGGTCAAGCTGAACGGCTCGCTGGCCATCCAGCTGGCCTACGACTATCTCCGTCGCTACAATCCCGAGTACGTCGTCGGACTGGAGCACAACAGCGTCACCCTGACGCCGGGCGCCACGCGCGGCCTGGAGACGTTCGAGCAACGGGGGCAGTTCGAGCTGATGAAGTACGACATGTTCAACGTCTACCTGGACAGTGCGGACACCTTGGAGAGCATGATGATGTGCCGGGAGTGGTTCTACCAGCGCACCCGCAGCAGTCGCTCGCCCAAGATCCTGCTCTTCAGCAAGGTGAACGAGTTCAATGCCAAGGATCTGCTCACCATTCTCCGGCACAATGTGCGCTTCGAGGAGGCCGGCTTTGTGCCCAGCCCCACTTGCTTCGAGGGCGAGTCGCTGGAGGAGCAGGAGTGCCTGGACAAGGAGACCGAGAACGCCCTCAACTGGCACAGCATGGAGGAGCTGCAGCGCGCACGCCGCAACGCGAGCAACTGGCGCTCGCTCTGCGAGGAGAACGGCACCAGGGACAACTCGCACATGTCCATCTCGATAGCGGCCTTCTTCGAGCACCTGAAGGATAAGTATGGCAAGCAGCGCTACGGCATGCGCAACGAACTGGACGTCCTCGTCACGGGCTCCCGCGAGCTGGTGGCCAGCACCATTCAGCTGATCCAAAAACTGAAGGACAAAGATTTCGGCAAATGGCGATAAGAGAACTCCGACAGTCGCCAAACAGACTCAATTTTCAATCGGGTTTTTCTCTCTCCCTCTCTCGTTCTGTTACTGTTTTTATTTATATATATATATAACTCTATATATGTGTATATATGTATATGTGTGTGTGTCGTATACACACGTATATATATGTGCACACCCCTTCTATGTATTTATGTATGTCGCATATCAAAATTTAAATTTCTAGTTAACGTTTCTTGATCCGTCCACAAAATCCAATAAAACTATCACTCGCGATCTAGTCTGATATGGTAAGCATAAGTGACATAGAAACCAATCGAGCATTCTTATTGTCGAGCACTATATGGGTAATACGAGATTTATCCTCAGGATAAATATATGCTAGTGAGTTGTCTAAACATAAATAGTTATTCTGCTGGGGGAGTAATACGCCCAATTAAAAATATAATTTTTATTATTATTTTTATCCTCAGGATAATTATTTAACAGTCAAAATATATGTAATTACTCTGCTGATTTAGTAACTGGCTGAATTATTTTATATTTTCCTGATTTTTATTTCTTTTAAATACATTTTTCTTCTTATTAAATTTATCCTCATGATTTTTTTCCTTATTTTTTCTTATATTTTAATTTATCTTCAGGATAAATATATATTATCCACCAGTCTTAACATGACTTAAGAATCGGCTGAGTAATATCTATGATTAAAATAATAATTTTTTTAATACTTTTTTTTACATTTATCCTCAGGATAATTATATATTAGTCACATGTCTGAGCTGCACATTTTTTTTTATCCATCAAATCATCAATTTTTTTTAAATCAAATATAGTTTTCGTTATACATTTTTAACGGAAATATTTGGAACATCTGTTTAAATTACATATAAAAGGATTATTTATAACGCGATTGTAGCACCAGTGTTCACATACGCTATACCACTATGGGGATCAGCTGCCCAAACGCACATTAAAAAAGTGCAAATTTTGCAGAATAAAGCTCTAAGAAGATGGACCGGAGCAGAATGGTTCGTAAGAAACGCAACGCTTCATACCGACCTTAAGATGCCGACAATAGCAGAGCTCATAGGTAGACATAGTGCAAGGTACACGGACAGATTGGAAGCGCACCCAAACCAACTGGCATCTAATCTAGTCAACAACCAATGTAGGAGAAGACTTAAAAGACTGCATCCCCCCGATCGTCGGGGAATTTAAATTAAAAAAAAAAAAAAAAAAAACTACATATAAATTAGAATAATTATAACAGGCGTACCTGCCAAAAAACAAATGTTAAGGATAAAAGATAAATGCGCTATAGAGTCTCTGACAACAAGCAGCAAATAAATTCACAAATACGTCAAAAAAAAAATATATATATATATATTGGATTTATCCTCAGGATAAATTAGTCTCTTGCATATATAAATACACACATAAAAGCCGCATATCTGAAATAGCTGTCTAACAGATTATTGCCTTATTATTTGCATTGCACTTTTACTCATTGCAACATTTATCCGCAGGATAAATATACAATTTCGACATATCTAAGAAAATACATGTGCATTTTTTTCTATATAAAACTACTTTTATATATATATTGAAAATCACACATACTAAATATCTTACTTATTAATATTATGTTTATCCTCAGGATAAATATGTATTATCTGCCTTTTAATTATTGTAGTCAATATTGTACCTAATTTGACATTTTGTTAAGGCATTTGGGACATTTGCCCAAATTCGACCTTTATCCTCAGGATAAATAATTGTCAGCTAATTAAAGTTCAGCTCTCTGTAAACGACATATCTATCTACTAGTCTAGTAGCACAATTTTAATATTTAATCTGTCTAATTTATTGTGCAATTGATATGCTTAATTTATCCTCACGATAAACGTGTCTTAATGCCTGCAACTAAATTGAAAATCACCTTGTTAAGTGTTAAATATCTTAAAGTTCCTCAATCTTCTCTCTCTGTGTATGTGTGTGTGTGTGGGTGAGTGTCGAGTTGGTCGAGTAACTTAATCCAATTGGGTTGTCCATCAACTTCAGTCTAAATTATGCAAAAACGTCGGGGTATATCAAATGCAGATGGGCCAACGAAAAAGCGTAACCCAAGTCGGAGGCGTTGGTCCACTTGGACAGCTGCCTGTGCCTGGCTGCCTTGTCGGGCTGCCTTGCCTGCCTGGCTGGCTGGCTGATGAGCATGACGTGGCATCTTTTATATTTCCAATTAGCCATTGTGACTTTCACATTTCCAACTGCTCGACTTTACCTGACGCACACTTTAAATATACGTATAAAGAGAGAGAGAGAGAGAGAGAGAGGGAGAGAGAGGGGGAGAGAGGGAGATAGATTTCTATAGCTGCCTTCTGCTTCTTGCAGGGTCGAACAACATGCCCGGTGGCAGCCAGGAGAACAACTATAGCAACGCACGGGATTTGTCGCAGGAGGCGCTGTGGCGCCTTCAGCTGGCCGCCGCCCAGAGCCAGCAGATCTACGTGGAGCAGCGGCCGCCGTCGGCGTTCAGCGGCCTGGTCGACTATGCCAGCTATCCGCACATCAATACGGTGACCAGCTCGCTCAGCCAGCAGAGCTTTGGACAGCAACAACAGCAGCAGCAGCAGCAGCAGCAGGCGGTGGGCGTGCAGCCGCTGACGCCGCACGAGATGCTGCAGGCAGCGCAGCGCTATGGAACGTTGCGCAAGTCGAAGCAGCCGCCGCTGCCGCCGCAGCGCAAGGATCAACAGCAGCAGCAGAAGCAACAGCAGCTGGGTGAGTGTTGACCGTTTGTCTTGTCAGATAAGCAAGGAAATCAGTTTGATTGATAATGCAACTAAGTGTGGCAGCGGGTGGAGCATGGCAGCTCGAATTGTTGCACACTTATAAATAAAATAGATTTTGCATGTTCAGCTCGAGCTGGTAGCTGGTAGCTGGTAGCTTGCCAGCCACCAGGATGTGTACAATTTGCATCTGTATCCCTTTATGCATGAGCAGCAGCAGGACTCTCCAGAGACACAAACAAACACCCACACGCACACACATATATTAACAGATAAATGCACATAAAATAGTCAGCTCTAGCTGCTGCTGCTGGAGTCTACTCCCTCCTATCCTCCCCTCCTCTGGCTCTGCTCATC
Organism: Drosophila mercatorum; assembly: GCA_961210405.1. NCBI lineage: Eukaryota > Metazoa > Arthropoda > Insecta > Diptera > Drosophilidae > Drosophila > Drosophila mercatorum. Next base: position 263,297 of record CAUIUS010000009.1, read on the forward strand.
ACAAGGAACAAATCGCTTGCAGCGACAACTATTGCCGCCCCGCCTCAGACTAAGCAAACGCGCTGTGTGCGCTCTGTGGCGCTTCTTTAAGCGCCAACATGAAATAGAAGTACAGAAATAACTGCGAAAGAGAATGCAACTATTCCTATGACGGGTATACACGACTAGAAGTTAACCTTGACTCCAGTAAGAGAACTTGAGTTGACTTGGTATACGAATCAGTTGCATTCAAGCAAAATGCTGCTACCACCTATGCATATATGATATTAATTTCGTTTAAAACTATCGATAACTAATCGATAACTATTGTTAAGTGTTATTGGAGCGGCAGTAAAAGTTGTTATATATGCTAAAGGAGTTGCAATGCTGTAAACTACGTATATCTTAGGCTTTTAATGCCTCAGATCTAATAAGTACACAAATTTTAATAAATCGATATTTATCGATTAATGTAAAAAGTTCAGCATTTATCAAATTTGTAGAGGAACTTTACTGGCAATCGCTTACGCTCTAATATGAAAAAGCTACTAAAAGTAGATATCAATAAGAATCGATATTTATCGATTGCAGTAAATATATCATATGTATAAAATTTTGATTTATTGGAATTTTTACTACAAATTTTTTACACTTTGAAAATGATTAGGAAAATAAAAATAAAAAATCGATAGAAGTTATTGAAAAATCGCCTATCGATACCTTTTCAATAAAATATCGATAGTATATTTTGCATTAATTGGAATATATAGCCTTGCTCCATTGCCTATCCTCCTCTTATGCCCCTGGTCCACTCACTCGCATACTCCCCTTTAGTAGTTCAAAAACTTTTGCAGGGTATTCAAAGAAAACACCGATAAAATACGTAAAAAACAAGCAGATAAAAAGAAATGCCCAAACAAACTGGAAAAGCAACAGCAAACGAAAAATGTAAAATGTGCACGAGCACAAAATATTTTAGAAAATCAAAATCAAACAACGCTGCGAGCTATAAGTGAAGTGAATCACTGAACAGAATGCAACGCCACATGCCCCATAAAAAGCGAGGAGTAGCGAGAGCAGAGAGAGACAAAGAGAGGGCAGAGAGGGCAGCCAAACAGTCAGTTGGATAGCACACACACAGATACACAATGGGTGAGAGCTGCGTGAGGAACGGGCGAAAATCAATTGGTGGCTTGGGGCTATTTCCATATTTACGACTCGATTTACGCTTATGATTCGTTTAGTTAGCAGAGTCATCATTCACACTTTTATTGTCGAACAGCAGGTGAAGTCTAGCGATGAACAGTTCTTTTAATGCATTCACAGTGAAGTGAAATGAGATGAGTTGAGAGTGCTTACCTTATGCAAACCCCACCTGACCTACCCTAAGGCTTAAGGTAGTTTACTTGAAGTGAGCTCAGGTTGGGTTAGGTTAGGTTTTGGATATGCAGCAGTTTGAGCCAAATATATAAGTATATATATAATATATATTTTCAATTCACAATTAAAGCTTTCGGGAGCTTTTATAAGCTTTTCGAGTAGCTTTAACTATTTTTATTAAGTCAGCTTTGCTTCACAGCTTTCATTCCTTAAAGTTGCTTGAGCTTAGAGAGCTTTCAGCAGCTTTCAAAGCTGTCAAATTCAAAGAGAAGTTCCATTCCAACAGAACTGATTATGCTTCGCACTCCATATCCCGCAGAGCTTACTCAGACTTCATCTAAAAAACAATTTTTTTATAATTTCCACATCACAAATAAATACAAGAGCTCTTAAGCTCGTCCAATTTAATCTCTGGAAAATATCTCAATTGCCATCAACATATTTTGTTGTTGTTCTGGCCACCAGCTAACCTAACTAACCGAAATAGATTTGAATTTTTTGTTGAACAGCTCACGAGACGAGCTTAAAATGTGCCGCAATAATTTCGAGTTTTTACCACTTCATGCCATAAAACTATAGTGCATTGTAGAGAAAAACATTTTGATTGGGCTGCTTATGAATGCAGACAGATACAGATACATATGAATGCAGTGGGATACCCTGTAAAGGGAGAGAGTTGAGTGTAGGCATAGCTAGACTCAAGGAACTTGGCTAGTCGTCGAGCTAGAGTATTGAAAATTGGTATGTGGCCTGTACTACTAAATATCTAAGACTATTTTGGCTTACATATGATACATGTTTTGTACTATTCGAGTAGACCCAAGGAACTTAAAGACTAGAAGAGCTAGAGTTGTGAAAATTAGTATGTGGCTTCTACTATTAAATATATTAAAGTTTTTTACTATAGAACAGATATACATTATGTACTTCTCGAGCAGACCCAAGGAACTTGCAGTAAAGTTGAGCTATAGTTATGAAAATTGGTAATTGGGGTCTTCTCCTAAGTATACAAAACTATTTTAACATACTTCATATGTATGATATATACTTTTCGAGCTATGAATACAAAACTTACTATTCATATGCACTTTCCGCTTTATTTCCGATTCTCCACGTTTATATAACCCTTCTGCTTTAGCTAGGCTATCTCTGCGTCGGGTTGGCTTGGTTCTACCCACTCGCTTTTGTTTTTGCGGTTCCGCTGCTAAATGCTGCTTCAATTAGCTAGACAAAAGGAGGCAACAGGAGCAAAAGCAGCTGCTGAAGGTTGTTTTTTTGTGAATTGTTTTCCTGCTGTTGCTGTTGCTGTTGGCCATTCATATTTACCATGCTCGTGCATTATGAACTGCTTCTAATCCGCTTAGCTCCATTGCAAAAACATTTCAATTAAAACAAAGCAGTCGCAGCAGTCGAGCGGCTGCAGCTGTGGCAGCCACAGAATGCGCCCCATTTTCTTCCTTTTGGCCACAACAAACGACACAACAAGCTGAATACGGCATTCAGGCAGCAGCAAAACAACTTGTCCATTCACTTCTTGGCTACAATAAGCAAGTAAAGCCCAAACAGAAGTCGTGAAATAAAAGAAACTCGAATTGATTGGCTTCAGCTGGAGCTGGAGCTGGAGCCGGGATGAAAAGGCGCCTCGTAAGAGGACAATTTCGATTTCTGCTCCTTATGCAGACAGAGCTGGAGCGAGCGAGAGGGCGGCATAAGCTTGTTGAAATTGCGCAACAGCTAACGGAAAAACCTCTTTGCAGTATATTTTATGCACCAAGACGTCTTCACCTGTACATTGCATACACTAACCAGTTAGCAAAAGGTGAAAGATTGTGTGGAGTACGTCTAAGACCTGAAATGGACTCAGCGAACTGGCAGGCTGGAAGAGGTAGAGAGAAGAGAATTGGTTTGAGGTTTGTTTTGCTAAAGATTAACGTAAATTGCATAACTTCGAATGTTTCCAAGCTGATTTGCCAGCTTTTGATCTACTGATTCTAGTGTCTTAGATCTGGTCTAGCTTGTGTTGAAAGAATTGGATAGGCAATAATATGATATTAAATACTACTTTATATACTGCTTGATATACTACCATATACTACTATACTACTACTCTACTACTACTATACTACTACTATACTACTACTATACTACTACTCTACTACTACTCTACTACTACTCTACTACTACTATACTACTACTATACTACTACTATACTACTACTATACTACTACTATACTACTACTATACTACTACTATACTACTACTCTACTACTACTCTACTACTACTCTACTACTACTATACTACTACTATACTACTACTATACTACTACTATACTACTACTATACTACTACTCTACTACTACTCTACTACTACTCTACTACTACTATACTACTACTATACTACTACTATACTACTGCTATACTACTACTATACTACTACTATACTACTACTATACTACTACTATACTACTACATACTACTACTATACAAGTCTTTACTACTACTATACTACAATATATACAACTATATATACTACAATATACTAAAATATATGCCACCATGTATTCGTTTAGTGCATCCTTCAAGTTATTTGTTCACATAAAGCTCTACTGATTTAGTTATCATAGTAATTACATTCAAAGTACTTACACTGACTTCTACAATCCAGAATTCTCTTAACTTCAATTCACCCCATTACAGAGTATCTCCAAGTCGTTCACTGCCCACAATGCTGGCGCACTCTAAGTTATGCAGTTTATTTTGCGCACTCGTATTTCCGTTTCTCTTCATCTTCTTCTTCTTCTTTTTGGGCTTGTGCTTATGCTTTTAGCATTCCAACAGCCACTACAACAATGCCCCGTTGTACAACTCCCCCCCCTCCCCCCTGCTACTTTTACAACAATAACAAATAAAGTAAGAAACAACAATAAAAAGTAAACTTGAGCTGCAAGTGCAACTCGAAAATCCGAGTTGCAAGTAGAAAAGTTGTTGTTAGTCGTTGCGCATCTTTTGACGTAGCCAGCGAAAATATTTCGCTATTGTTTGATGCAATTTTTGCGAGGGGCAGTTGCCCAGCTGGAGAGAGTGGGCCTTCGACTGTGGCGGTCGGGTGGGGAGTGCTCTCTATTGGCGCTGCAAAGTATGCTATGCTTTTGAGCTCTCGATCTGCGCAATTCAATTGCCGCATTTGCGGCTGTTCATGTCCGACAGCGCGCAATCAGAGGCCAAGCATCTCACTCCCTTCTCTGCTCCCCCTCTGTCTTCCTCTCTCTCACTATCTCTCTCTCTCTCTTTCCCACTCTCTCTAAATATCTCTATTTGTAGAAAACCGCTGCTGTTTGTGCGCATTCCGCTTGCCTTTGCTTTGGGCCAAATATCTTGCAGCCTTTCTTAAAGTTCGCTTGTTGCACTTTTCCGCCTTTGAGAGGAAATTTTGCGTGAAAATATGTTAAATTTTGTGTAGATAGAAATTGAGAAAATATTTTGGAAGTGTAGTTTTCGATATAATCTTGTATGCTTTATTAGCATTCAGATAATATACTCGTATAGACAATCGTACTCAAAAGTATATAGCAGCTATATCTATGCCTGTTGGGGGGAGTGGCAACTTACCATTCAATAACGTGTGTCACATGGCAACAATCCTAAGAGGTAGAGGCAGGCTTCTTAATGCAATTGCCAATAATTATTGAGCTCCTTTCGGAATATGAACGAATTTCATGCGGTCCGTGACTGACGACTACAATATTTTCACACATTTGGCATTTAAATAACATATGCTAAAATAAAATAAAAACATATTTTTAATATATTTCAAATATATTTCTTATAAAAAATAATTTATATTTAAAATATATTTTTTATAAAACATTAAAATGTATTTTTCTAATAATATAGTATAATATAAATATTTTTTATATTTATAATACATTTTTATGTATTTAAAATATATTTCGTATAATAAATATTTTATAAAATCTCAAAAAATAATTTTTAAATATATTTTTAATATACTTAAAACATATTTCATATAATATAAATTGTTTATAAAATATTTAAATATATTTTTTATATATTTAAAATAAATTTTTATATATTTAAAATTTTTTTTATATTATATTTTATATATTTTTTCATAAAATCATAAAATATATTTTTATATATTTATAATAAATTTTTATATATTTAAAGTATATTTTTTAAATTTTAAATATATTTCGTATAATATATATTTCTTAAAATATCAAATTATATTTTTAATATATTTTTATACACCTAAAATATATTTTTATATTTTTTTTATAAAATATTAATATATATTTCTTATATTTTTAAATAATATTTTTATATATTTAAAATATTTTTCTTTACATATTTAAAATATATTTTTATACATTTAACAAAAAGCATTTTCTTCAAGTCATAATAAATAATAAATTTACTTCTAAACTGGATTATATTTAATAAAAATTAATTCAACAAAAGTCCAAAAGAGCACAAATTTCATGCCATTCAATAACATCTCAGCTCTGTACGCTTTTCTGTGAATTTTTCTATATTTTTTGGAGCAATGGAAAACACGTGTCGAAGTTATTTGCAATTTAGATTAGGGCTTCAGCTGAATACAGTCAAATTTGAAGTGAAATAATTTTCCATTTACGTTGGCAATATTAAAGATAGCTGCTGTGCTTATATTATAATATATAATAATAATATAATAATACATACAAATAACAAGTAAAGCAATTATATAAAATATTCCATTGTCTGCTCCATGGGAAGTCTTGAGTAGTCAAGCATTTGCTAGCCAAAATTCTTATATATTCCTTTAATTTTCTACACCCAGGAGAATATCTGCTAGTCATATATATACCATTAGCTGGCTACTCTCCCGAGAGCATTTGCTAGTCCCTTCAGCTCTCTCGCAATACAAATTTAACAATTCGAAGCATATTAACCGCATCAATTTTCGAGCTAAACGGGAAGAGGCCACCACAGCAGCAGCAGCAGATCATTAAACATACAAAAGGCAATAAATACACACACCCACACACACTCCCACACATACACACACACACACACACACACAGAGAGAGCGACTGGTTCCCATAGCTCGTATAAGATATGCACATATAAAGAGCTGTGCAGAGAGGTCGCAATTATTTATGCCGAGGCGGCAACAACTTTTGACAAATTTTTTGGCAAAACATTTTGCGTAATAAATTTATTTTAATTACAACGCCAAAAAGTGGGCGTGGGCGTGGCTATGGTTGGTAATGAATGCGCTTCAATTAAATGAAATATTCATAGGCATAAATACGAGAGAGCCACGGCAAGGGCGAGCCGCCTGGGCGCAGGCACAGCCTCCGCCGGAATACCTGCGGCCAAGCATGTTTTATGAGCCAACAGCCAACAGCCAGCAGCCAACAGCCGGCAGCCAACAGCCGGCAGCCAACGGCTCCACGAACGTAAAGCTGCCCAACAAGGGAGCATTAGGCGACGACACCTACGAAAAAACAATAGCCAGAAAATGGATTGTGCGCGAAAACTCTATTACTCTCTCTGTGATATCAAACATAGTTTGGAATGGTTATAAAGGGAATACACTATAGTTGAGAAGGGTATACTTTGTTTCAAATAATAGAGATTTTACTTTATTTGTTTAGTATAGTATGGGAGGGTAGGACTGTTATGGTATAGAAATTACTCTACGAGAGGGATGGGTTAACTTCTTTCATCCACATGATATCTATTATCTATTCTTATGTTTTATCTTATGTTCCATATTTCATATTGCACATTCCATATACTACATTTCATACTCCACATTCCACATTCCATCTTCCATATTCCGTATTCCACATTCCATATTCCTTATTCCTTCTTCCATATTCCATATGCCACAATCCATATTTCATCTTCCTTATTCCATATTTAATATTCCATATTCCATAAACCATCTTCCATATTCCACATTCCATATTCCACATTCCATATTCCTTATTCCATGTTCCATCTTCCATATTCCATATTCCACATTTCATATTTCATATTCCACATTCCACATTCCATATTCCGCATTCCTTTTTCCATGTTCCACATTCCTTATTCTATATTCCATATTACATATTCCAGATTCCATATTCCACATTCCATTTTCCACATTCCATCTTCCATATTCTATATTCCACAGTCCTTATTCCATGTTTCACATTCCATATTCCATGTTTCATTTTCCATATGCCACATTCCATCTTCCATATTCCATCTTACACGTTCCGTGTTCCATATTCCATTTTCCACATTACATATTCCTTATTCCATGTTCCATCTTCCATATTCCATATTCCATATTTCATATTCCATATTCCACATTCCTTATTCCATGTTCCACATTCCTTATTCTATATTCCAAATTCCTTATTCCATGTTCCATGTTCCATATTCCATTTTCCATATTCCATATTCCACATTCCATATGCCACAATCCATATTCCATCTTCCTTATTCCTTATTCCTAATTCCACATTCCATCTTCCATATTCCATCTTCCACATTCCATCTTCCATATTCCATCTTCCATATTCCATGTTCCATATTCCATTTTCCATATTCCATATTCCATATTCCACATTCCATATAGCATATTCCATACTCAACATATTCCACGTTTCATTTTCCATGTCCCATGTTCCTCATCTGCCTTCCATCCGCACTCCAGTCTCCAACTTCTATCCTCACTTGATGTGCCATATCCCATGCCTTTCCTCCAATATCCCCAGCAAGTTAGGGTATCAAATGTAACCCCAAATGGTGCAGCATCGGGCTGGCTGCGCGGAGTCTGTTTGTAGCCCGTTTTGGAGCTTGTTAATTATGGCAGAGCCAACTGTGAGCGCTATCCGGCGGTCGCCAGCCGGCAGACTACGACAGAGCCGGACATCGGTTCTATGCATCATTCAAACAATTTACCAATTTCGCTTTGTCTATCTCCCTCTCTCTCCCTCTGTGTGTGGGTGTTTTGGTTGTTGACTGACCGCTCATAAAATGTTTATTAGGTAATGAAACATAACAACAAGCGCTGCGCACATAAAATTCAAACGAACGAAGCCTTTGCACTTTCGGTTCGGTCGTGCGTTGTTTGCGCTGCGCTTCACGGAAAAGAAAATTGGAAAATTTGGTTAATTGCGTTTTTGAAGCGGAAACTCTTTTGTGCGCCAACAAACGACCGTACGCCCACATTATGACAATTATGTGTCAAAAAGGAATCAATAACACTCAAATTTGCCTGACATATGACAGCGTTTGATATTTTTTTACAAAATATTATTGAAGATCTCTGAGCGCCGCACTAATTGGAAAGTGATGGAAATTTAAAAAAGTAAATGAGAAAGGACTTTAGCGAGTGTATAAAGGATAAGTCTAGTTGATTTGCCTCTACATGAAGCATAATGCTGCTTGAATATATCTCAATAACTATGGGAGCTATAGACTTAATATGATATGCAGCTTGCTTAGAAAGTATCGATGCTTGTTAATGGAAAAACTGTAAATGTTATAACAAAATTTCAGAAAATGTTAATAAGAAGTAAAAGAAGTTTAACAATGTCTCCCTGACAATAATATGCATGCATAACAGTCTACTTCTCTCTGTTTCTCTTTGGATTCACTCAAGATATGTATAGGCTTACTCTTGACTTCAGCTTCGAGTCATTTGTCTGTCTATCCGCCTATCAGAATGACTGTAGTCTGGAGGAACTCTAAGTACAACAGAGCAACTAATTTGCAACATAAACTCAACCAAATATATCTCGGCTAATCATAGAGTTCCCTACGCTTCCCAATAATATCGATAATTATCGATATATAATTATATTGCTTAAGCTCATCTCATAGTTCTACAACTCAACGCCCCACATATATATATATATAACTCACTGCTGCCGATCAATCGTCACAAGCCAAATCCGTTGCCAAACGCATTTGGCAAACAAATTCACGAAGCGTTGATAAATTCTCAATGCGTGCGCATCAAAGTATGCAAAACTTTTCTACTTCTTCTTCTGCATTTTTTTTTCTTTTTTATTATTGTGTGTATGCGGGGGTGGTGAGAGGCGTGTCACAACCGCAGGCGTCGATTTGCACTTCCACTTGACTTAAACCATAGATAGAGTGGGGAAAGAGAGGGGGGGGGGCGACTGTCACGTTGTGAAGTGTGCGTGGCAAATGCAGAAAATGTATTTATGCAAAAGTTGCAATTGTCAGCGCTGGTGCAAAGTGCAAAAGTGTTGCGCGAAATCAACGACAAGTATTCGCACACAAACACACCTACACACACACACACACAGATATAAAAGAGACAAACTGTGGCAAGTTTATGCGTCGCTGTTCGTGATATGTTTTTGCATCAAACTGGGTTTATTTTGCTTGAGAAATACTTCTAGGAAATTGACTTGCCAGCAGAAGTTTTTGGGCAGCAGATTGAGTTTAACATGGAAATTTAAAAAATATAAAATATATTGGCTATAAATTTGATTTGAATTGCAGAAGCAAACATATCCCTTTAAATACTCAAAAATAAAAAAAATATTTGAATATTTTAATTGAAATTGAATTTATTTATTCTTTTTTTTCCTAAAAGAAAAAAGGGATTAAAAAATATATAAAAATTTTTTATTTATTTTTATTTATTATATTAAAAGAAATATTTGTTATACTAAAAAAATAAATAAACTTAAATATAAATAATTTAAAATTTAATAAAATTTATTTGATTCATTAATTTTTAAAAATAAATTGAACTCAGCTTTTGAGCACTAAAATTGTGTAGAATTAAAAAAAAATTTTTTTTTTCTTAAAATTAATTTTGATATCTGTTGTTGGTATGTAGATATCCTTTCGTTTTTTGGCTTGGGTCTTTTCTGGACAGACTAAATTTTTCCATTGGAAGAAATATGTACCTAGGGACTTATGTGCTGCTTGGAGGTTTCTAGCTATATCTGCTGAAAGGATTGCTGTGCCATCCACAAAAAATAGAGGTGATACAATTGGTTAATACTGGGAGATCAGAGGTATATATATTATATAGTATAGGCGATAGGCAAGAGCATTCACGGCAGCCTGCTGAAATATTAAAGAAATTTCAATTTACTAAGAAATAATATGCATTATATTAATCATACGCATAGTGGGCCCCCTCTCATCATATATTAATCATACGCATAGTGGGCCCCCTCTCATCATGCTTAAAAATTGATACAATAACACTTGACTTTCTTTAAATTATTTTACCCAGCGCCACACACAACTTCAACCTGAACTTTTTCTTAAATATTTATTTTTGAATTCTCATCCGAAACTCTGTTAGAATAGAAACTCAAACGCATAAACCCATATACTTATGCTTTCACACGAACGCCGCAGAACTTGACAAGCGTTGACTTTTCAAATATCCTAACACACACACACACACACACACACACACAGAGAGAGAGAGAGAGAGATACATTTATTGGTAGACTGTTTGTGGAGCGAGCTCAGGGCACACCTAGCTGAGTGTTTTGGTATTTGAATTGAGTTTTGCATTGCCGAACTGTCGCCAAGTGTTGATTATGTTTCGCAGCTTTTGTCACATAATACAGATAGATATATATATATATATTTATATATAGTTGAATGATATATTGAATGCATTGCTCGTCGACTCGATTTGCATGCATGGCCCGATGCGCTTATTGAACGCAAATGCATTTGGAGCGGCAATCCATTCAAAATAAATATAAATATATTTCTAGTATTTTTTCTTTTTTTCTATAAAATATATTTGTATATATAATTTATTTGTATACATATTTCGCATATAGAAATACAAGTATTTATATTCAAATCGCGTGCTTAGCCGAAAGCATTCAAAAACCTGCTGACCCATTTGCATATGGAATAGGGTTACGCACTCACACGCGTCACATTATACCCTGTTGGCTACTGGCCCGAACTGGAACTGGGTATTATATGTATCAATCTAGAGCAGGCGAAGCTAGACGAGTGTCAAGCGAGAATTAGATACATATATAGTGTGCTATCGAAAATATATATATTATTATACAATTGAGTCTTAGTGAAAACATATTCTAGTATTTTTTATATGTCCTCCAACAACTTAGCCAGTGTTAGAGGTGGAATAAAAAATACATTAAATACTAGAAAATTTGCTGTATTATTTTTAAAATATTTTTTTTTATAACTAAGCGAAAGCAATGATCATTAAAATAGATAATAAAACAAAGAAAAATAATACATTAAATATTTATTTATTTATCTTTAAAATATATTGAAAATATCTTAAAAACTA